>RJWH01004984.1:0-89266 GCA_004363575.1 Solenodon paradoxus | reverse complement strand
AAATCATTTCTGAGCATTTTTTTACTTTAAAGCCATCTTGTGCCTACGAGAGCTGCGTCCCTGGGCCATGGCCCTGTTGTCTGCACGGCACCCGGGAATCTAAGAAATTGCAGGTAAGTTTGGCGGCTTTTTAATGGCTCTCATCTCTGCCCTCACTTTCTGCTCCAGTGCGGAGCCAGCGTTCCGGATTCGAACAGGCACCCAGAGCGGGGAGCTGCGGAGACGAGGAAGGGGCTTTGCTCGGAGAGGGTGGCGTGCAGTGAGAGTGCTGGGAGCGCCGCGAGACGCGAGTTTTCGGCGTTTCTCCTGCTCGCCTTCCCGGCTGCCCTCCCTTGTTGCCTCACCGGCGCACTCCCGGCTTCCCCGGCTCCCGCCGCGGGACGGAGAGGCTGGCGCCCGGCGAGACAACCGGGCTCGGGGAAGCCCTGCACCGGGCCGCGCTGTCCGGGGACTTAGCGGGCGGGCCCGGGGGGTTTGCAGAGCCCTGGCTCCTGCCCGTCTGCAGCCACGCGCGCCTGCAGTGCCTCCGAATGGGCGTGGGCCCGGGAGCCCGCGGCAGCCGCGTCCTCCCGCATAAGGTGTGCGGAGGGCGGACTCGTTCGCGGTGGGCGGACTCGTTCGCGGACACACACAAGCGCACACACGTACTCCGCCGGGGGCGACGTTGGGGGAGGAGGGGCGGGGAGTATTGGTTCGGTCCCGGGGACGTGCAGCGCCTCGGTCCCGGGGGCGCGCAGGCGCGCCCACACACTGAACACACTTGATTAGGGACCCGCGACAAAGCCAGTGCTGAAAATTGCCTCCGCTGCGGCCCCGCGACGTTTCCAGGCCTTCCTAGGCCGACGGCCACCACCCCAAGGCCGGGGTCGGGAAAGTGTACGGCAGGCACGCAGGCATCCTTTCAGATCCTGGGCAGGCGGCATCTGGGGGAAGGCAAGCCCCGCTTCTGTTCCCGCGGAGCCGGTCCCTGTTGGACGGACTGTGGATCGGAAGAGCCTGAATCCAGGGGCTGGACCACCCGGTTATACCCGAGACAACCAATGTTTGCTCGGGCCCTGGAGACCCGAGACGGTGGGTGGGGTGTCTTTACCCTGGGAGAGATGGGGGTCAGTCACGCCCCGCACACGGTACACTTAGGAACCAAATAGTTGTACATCGCCCTCCGCGTGACTCTGGAGACAAATATTAGGCTTTGGAATTTGAAGGGAACCCCAAACGCATCACAACCCGGGATGGGAGAGCGCACTCGGGAAACGCACGCCCACCTCGCCGCTGGCGACTGAGGTCCCCGGGCCTTGTGTCCTCGCCGAAACGCACAATCCTAGTAGGTGAGACGTCCGCTAGTGCCCGACCCAGGCAGTTAGAGGTTCTGCGAGCCGGCGCCGCCCTGATCCCCTAACCGCCCCCCACTTCTGGGGTCCTGACTTTTCTTCTTGTGTCTCCACAGCCGCACAGTTGTTTATGGAGCTTTGGGCCGGGGCTGAGCCCGTGGTCTTGCCCCCAGCCAGCCGCCCAGGCCATGCCTTCCCATGTGCGCGCAGAACCGTGGCCGCCGGGCCTCCGGGGCTGAGCCGCGCACCGCGCGAGGAGGCGGCGGCGGAGCCTGGACGCGAGCCGCGGCGGCGGGCAGCGCGGCGGACCCAGTACTATGGCTGTGTACTGCTATGCCCTCAATAGCCTGGTGATCATGAATAGCGCCAACCAGGCCAAGAGCGGCGGCGGCCCCCGGCCCAGCGGCAGCGAGACGCCTCCGCCGCCGGGAAGGGCCGTGTTGAGCCCAGGCAGCGTTTTCAGCCCTGGGAGCGTTTTCAGCCCCGGGAGAGGAGCTTCTTTCCTCTTTCCCCCTGGCGAGTTGTTGTCGCCCGAGGAGCCGGGGAGCTCCGGGGGCTGGCGGAGTGGACGGCGCAGGCTGAACAGTAGCAGCGGCGGCAGCAGCAGCAGCAGCAGCGTGGGCAGCCCGAGTTGGGCCGGTCGCCTGAGAGGGGACGGTCAGCAGGTGGTGACCGCCAGTGCCCTCTCCCCTCCCGGGCCAGAGGAGGCCAAAAGGAAACAGCGAATTCTGCAGCGAGAGTTGCAGAATGTGCAGGTGAACCAGAAAGTGGACATGTTCGAGGCGCACATTCAGGCGCAGAGCTCGGCCATCCAAGTGCCCCGCAGCCCGCGTTTGGGCAGGGCCCGCTCGCCCTCCCCGTGCCCCTTCCGCAGCAGCAGCCAGCCCCCAGGAAGGGTCCCAACCCAGAGCGAGGAACGGAGGACAAAGTCCTGGGGGGATCAATGTCCAGAGACTTCTGAGGCCGGCACTGGGGAGAGAGGAAGAATGCCCAGATCATGCCTGTCAAAGGTCAAGGAGGGAGTGGCACCTGTCTCCAGCCTGGCTGTCCCATCAGGTCCAGGAGCTCAAGGTTCAGCTGCTTTGGTGAGGCTAGAGAAGGGAGTTCTTGCCAGACCCCGCTCTGGCTCACCCGTAGCTATGGAAATTGACAAGAGCGTCTCTCCTCCTTTGGGAACTCAGAGCTGCCAAGCTCCCTCTTTGGGCCTGGTCGGAGTGAACTTAGTGATGGCCACAAAAAAAACTGCAAGAGCCACATCTGCGGGGCCCCACAGTCCGTTGGATCCTGCCCTCATTGAGGCGTCTGAGAGGGCTCTTGAGCTTGGCGACAACGCGCACTCTGTGGAGGCCCGGCTGGCGAGTCAGAGGCAGTCTCTGGGCAGTGAGACAAGCCCAACCTCAGAGAGGGGAAGGCCCCACAGTGGTCAATCCCCTGGGAAGGTAGGGAAAGGAAATCTGTCCGGTGACATGCCTGGATCCAGGGCCCCTGAAGCAGGCGAAAGGCCAGAGGCAATGACTGTGAAGGAACAAGAACCTTCTGAGTCCCAGAGCTGGTTCAGGCCCGCTGGAGATCTGGGCTTCTTAATTCCTGAGGTGACCCAGAGTGGGGGCCCAGTGGTCGAGGGACCTCAGCAGTGCTCCAACGGAGTGCAGGAAGGGTCCCTGACACTGGGCTGGCTTGGGGGCAGCCGGTCAGCACAACCAGGAACCGTGGAGGTGGAGGCAGGGATTCCCTCTGGTGGAATGCTGGAGCCTTTGCCCTGTTGGGAAGCTGTAAAAGATCTGGAGGAATCTCAGTGCCTTCCTGGGAACAGGGTGGATGCGTTTCCTGGGAGCTCCAGGGCTTGGCTGGGCCCCATGGAGGAAGCAGGTCTTACTTGGACATGTGGCACGGAGGTACAGCCGGAGGGGGTTTGGAAGAGCCAGCCACAGAACAGAGATCCGCACCCCAGCCCAGAGCCACTCTCTCCAGATCAGAAGGACAAGTCTTCCCTGAGAGAGGCTTGCAGCCCCAGCAATATCCCCGCGGTCATCATTACAGACATGGGTACCCAGGAGGATGGGACCTTGGAGGAGGTGCAGGGAGGACTTCCAGGCAGTCTGCCCCTGAGGAAGTTGTCATCTTCCTCCGCCTCCTCCACCGGCTTCTCCTCCTATGAGGACTCAGAAGAGGATATCTCCAGTGACCCTGAGCGCCCCATGGACCCCAACTCAGCCTTCCTGCATACCCTGGACCAGCAGAAGCCCAGAGTGGTAAGTCTTGCCCTGAGATTTTTCTAGAACTCATGCTGCTTTCATGCCCAGATGTATCCCCCTGTTTTTCTTACTCTCCACTGAGTCATAAAGACTGACCAGAGTCCCTGGGACCACCACAGCTTAGAATTCTGACCAGGTGTGTTTTCTGGCGAGTTGCCTGGGCACTGACCGTTTACTTGGTAGCTTGGACTGCAAATAGCGTCACTTATATTGCTGTTTCCATGTACATCTTAAAAATTCTTTTCAAGCACCTTAGGTAGGTCACCACTTAACTTCTTGGGAAGATAATCATGAATGTTACCAAACACTTCCTGACTGCTCCCCAGATAGTGAACAGAGCTTCTGAGTATAGCTTTTGTCTGATCAGGTGAAACACTCACTCTGTAATTCATTAGGTGGAAGAAAATTGACAAGATCGTCATCGAATTAACTCAGCCTCTGCTTATGAGCCAGGAAAATGAGTGAGGAGATTCTGTGACAGCCTGGAAATCTGGAGATGTGGTTTTGACCAGTCTATTGGATGAAGAACCACTGAGTTTTAGCAAGTGAAGTCAGTACATTGCAGTATTTGTGAGGCCACTGTGATTAAGGTGCCTGTTGCTGTATGAATTAAAGTGAACACCATGCTTTGAACTAAGCAGATGGCGTCTTTAATAACAATACTAAACTGGGTTGAATTGTCTGAGATGGGCACACCTGAATTGTATCTCTAGATACCTCCCACCCTATGCTTGTTCGCTGGTACAGGTACATTGTCAAGCGACTCTGTTTTGATTCGTCATACTGACCTCTTGTTCTGGCTGTGACAGTAGACAGGAGTTTATTTCTACTACATGTTTAATCTCAGTCCTGGGCTGTTTTCACTCTTGGGAGGATCAGAGTATTTTACAGATGTAAGAGTTGAAGCTAACACTTCTAAAAAGGTCTGGACTTTCTCTTAGTTTTTCCAGAGAATAGGGAATTTCCTAGTTCAGCACACAAGGAGTGCTTATGCTACCTTGGGGGAAAGTCTGCATTTTGTTGTGGGTAACCTTCCTATTTCATCTTGAATATCAAATACTATTCATTGTACATCACTAACTTAAACCACAGCGACTGAGAACTTTGTTATTCTACTCAGTATTTGTGTTTCTGTCCAACTCCCACTTCAGAAATCACAATCTGAATTCTCAAAGACCAAGCATTTCTCTTCATGAAGCTCCACTTTCTGCTAATGACCGGGAGGCAAATGTGTATGCAAAATCTGGCCCTAATCTGCCTGGCATTTTGTGGTCAGGACAGGGCCTCGGACATGGGCACACCACCTTTAGAGGAGGGCTGGCCCACTTGGAAAGAGCCTGCGAGAAAGGGCAGGTGGAAAATGCCTCTGGGGGTGTGGCAACTTCTCTACTCTCTTGCCTACAGCTAACGGCTCTGCTCCACTCTTCTTGTCTGCAAAGTCAGCTCAGCCAAAGTTGCTTTAACTTGTTCTCCAGCTTTCCATTCACCGTTTTTAGTGGTGGATTAACAGCACTGGTTCTCAAAATGGTGTGCTTATCCCGATGTTTGAAAAGGACTCTTGTCTAGAAGTGCCCTTAAAAGGTAAATACATAATAATAGGTCATCTCTTTTTTTTCATTTGCCAGAGGGATGCCAGCTGAGAAACCAGATGGTTGAGTGGTCTTCTCAAGGTAGCACAGGTCCAGATGTAGCAGTGAGGCCTGCCTGTTGTCCATCCTACCTCCCACCTTTAAGCAGATTTTTAGACACTCACCTGGTAGAGCCAGGGAAAAATCCCCACCAGCTTGACTCTGAATCACATGAGGTTTATGGGGAGTGGGGAGTGTGTTTGGGTGGCGGTGGGGGTGGAAGGGTGGGGAGTCAACTGGAAATTATGGAATCCTTGGGACTTTTGAGTTTTGGTTTGAGTGCTTACATGATAAGTTACATTTTATATTACTTTGTTACAGTGGAGCCTTATCTGTGACACCAGTACACCTGCTCACTGGGTCTAAAATCACCTGATCACCTGAGACTGATATTTGTCTATAAAAGGACAGACGTCTGGATTCCCTGGGACTTTCTGATGGGGCTTTTCAGTGTTTTATAGATAAAACCTGAGCCAGCACAGGCTAAAGCTCTGTGATATCAGCACCCTAGTCTCTTCTCTAGATGATGCTGCTTCTGTCAGTACCATGGTTCTGCACCAGAGGTTCACGGCCTCATGTGTTCACACTCACTCACACTCAAACACACACCTTCACATGCCCACCCTCACCCATGCATTCACTTACACACACCCTCCCTCTCATACACATTCACATTGATTAAGACACCCTCAAACGCTCATACTTACCTCACACACACTCACCCATACACAGTTTGGATATTGTAATGGTCAACCCTCAGACCCACGCTGAGAATTTGTTTTCTGTTTCTCTCCTTTCCGTGCCTTCGGCTGAATTTTCTTTATTCCTGGGAAGGCATGGCCTTTGGTGATGCTGTGTGTGGACAGAGGGGACAAGCCAGAGAAACCTGAAGCCTGGCTGTTTTGTTAGTCTGCTCTCCCAGCTGCTCATCACTGTTGGAAGTTCCAAAGTCAGTGTCTGGGGAATTCAAGTGACTTCTCTCTAGTTAAACACACAGTGAAAAATAAGTTGTTTGGAAATGAACTCTGATATTATTTGACCGTTTAGATTATGAAAATTAGTAAAGGCCTTTTTACTGGAAAGGCACGTGGTGAGAAGTCAGGCTCTGCCCACGTGCTTCGTGGATAGGTGCTGTAAAGATATCTACAGAAACTTACAAAGCGCTTCTGACCTTTCCTATCACTTCCCCTGAGCCCAGCAGATATGCCTAGCCCTCAGATAGAATGTTCCCAGTTTTTGCCTGTCTGCTTATAAAGGATCCGATGCTTGAAATTTGCCGAGAAGTAATTACATGCCTTGTGTTCAATGGCTTAAATTCAGGCATGTTCACACTCAGCATTTTCCTTCTCTGCAGTCAGAGCAGAAGTGAACTACACTGAGCAAGGATGGGGTTCTGTCTCTTTGTTCTTTATAAAACTGAAAATTGATCGGCAGTTCTATACTTTTCCTCTCTTATTCCTTTGAAGAGTATCTGGATGCTAAAACAATAGGTTTAAAGTACTATAATAAAATATGTATACATCCTAAAGAGTAGATTTTATTGATTTATTCCAAAATTGTACTATCAATTACAAGTACAAAACATAAAGCAAAACAAAACGCTGGCTTACTTACTGGGGACTATATAGAGAAGGAAGTACAACACACTGCCCTTCTTGGTCCTTACTGTTTCTTGGGGGCCCCTGGAATTTCTTTTGTTTTTTTTTGGTCTTGATTAGTTTTGTTGCCATTTTTAAGTGAAAAACTAACTCATGCCCATAGTAAAAAATTCAAAGAGTTTAAAATAGTTTTATGTGGTTTTGAAAAGTGTAAAGAATGTATTCTGGGGTAAACCGAATTAAAATTAAAAAACCTCAGAGGGATACTTGGGAGGGGAGCTGGGGAGAATCTAGTGGTGAGTAATTTTCAAGTGGAAATTTCTTTTCTGGATGAGAATATTGAAGGACCAGATATGCAGGGTAATGAGCTCAGGTTGCATATGCTGTTTTCTTACGCTGGGGCACTTTCCTCTCTCAGGTATGTGGAGAGGCTCTCTCTCAAGGTCTCAAGGTCTTGGTGCCTTTCAAATCTGAGAGGACCTGGAGTCATTTGCATGAAGTTCAGATGTTATTCTGCTCTGTTTAGAGTTGAGGGAACCAAGATGCAGAAAGGCAAAGGGTACCAAAGGACACATTCACGGACTCCACCTCTCTGACTCATTTTCCTCTTATTAAAAAATGTGCATATCGGTGGGCCCTGATGGAGAAGCAGTTGGGTCAGTCACCTCCGAAGGAGCAAGCCACAGACCCTTGGGTTCAAGTCCTGGGCTTGGGAAAAGCATCCAGTGTGAACTGAAAAATACAATAAAGATGCTTCTCCCTCCTCTTCCTTCCTGCCTACCTGCCTACTTGCATTCATTCCTGCCTGCACCTTTCCTTAAAAAAAAAAAATGCATATCATTTGCGTATGAGTTCAGGAGTTCTGTCTGTCTAAAATGCCAACTAGCATTTGGTTCAAAACCTGCTGTATGTGAAATTATGCATCAGGTGCCAGGAAGTGTGACAAGATGTCATTGGTGTGGCCCTCAGGCACTGAGGCCGAAACCTCCCATTGAATTTTGTGCTTTTTTTGGAAACCTTTTGATCCACCTTTCTTCTATTTACTGGAAGAATGGTTCTTTGTAGTTTCACATAGAAAAACACATCATCAAAAGAAATCATCCGTACAGTACCCAAAATGATCATGAATAGTTAGACTGAACACAGAGGTCCTGTTGGTTGGATGGGACAGCATTAACCTGAAGAAGTAAAAGATGCATCCTGTTATCTGAGGGTTCTGGAACCTGGGACTTTGCCTACATAGACCCAAAACATCACTTCAAAGACCTTGTTTTAAAAAAGATAAAAGTAACTCAGCCATCTTAAAATTCTTGCAAACAAAGGTGGGGTATAGAGAAAAGAAAGAGATTGCTGTTTTAGGCATTGCAGAAACACAGCTCAAGATCTACCTTTCCCTGAGTTGGTTTGCTGTTTTTAGAGAAATGTATTTCGGGTGCTAGAGAAATGGTTTTCAGAGCTTTGGTTTTGAAGTGCTGAATTGCTACAGTCACTTGTCAAATTTTGTTGGCGCTTACCTGTTAAATGTAGTTACAGATTAGATTAGTTCTGCTAGTTTATTTATATTCCTAGGGGTATTGATAACATCGTTTAAGCTTATTTTGTCAGGTTTCAATTTAGTTATCCAAAGGCAGGATTTACAAACGTTTCATGGAAAGAATTTTATTATCTTAGAAGAAAACCCTTTGTGGACTTCAGGTAATCAGTGGGAGTTCAGAATCTGACTCAGGAACGCTTCTAAATTGTGTTGTGGTTGTTTGCACCCTCAGTCTGGAAGGTCTTATGGGTTTGATAAGACACCGGCCGCTGTGTAGGCTCTGCACATGGGTCCTCAAATCCATCTGAAGTATCATCCCTCAATGACTTTTTCTGGAATGGGTAAAATTGTCAAAGTCAAACGTGAATTTCATGAGTCCGGGAGCTCATTGTTTATGAAAACAACCAAACCCAGTTGTGAACTCTCTGGGACTATGAAGTGGTTTAAAATGCCAACTAGCATGTTCTCTTCTGGATATTTGGGCTCAGCTTGGGAAATTCACCTTGACTTTAAACACAGGGTATATTTTGGGTGAGTGAATGACTAAAGAAGAGATAATATCTCTGCTGCATTATCTACACATAGAATGAATGTGGAATCATCTGGAAGATAAAGAACAAAGAAAAGGAAAAAAGAACAACAAAGACAAGCTCATGCTGACTCCTGTGATCTGCTACCGTAGGCGTAAACGTGACAGACTTGGGTGTGACAGACTTGGGTCGAGGAGATGGGGTGAAATCTCAGTCTGCACGTGACTGGCAAGCCCTCTGGAAAATAGGGACAGTAGGCCTGGCCTCCCAGGATGGTGAGAGTTCAGTGATGCCATGGAAGTCAAAGTGCCAGGGACATAGTAAAGGCCTCATAAGTGTTAGTCCACATGGAGAAGGGAGACATACTGAGCTGATAAAGCAGGATTTGTTGGAAAAATTTGTTGGACCCATTGCAAGAAATGCTCTATAGCAATCTTGGGATTTTGTTTAAGTTCCTCTTTCATCTCAATATAATTCTGGACAATGATTTTGCTTCAGCCAAAAAGGCTGGAATGAAATTAATTTTTAAAAATTAACAGGCTGTTATGGAGCCACCAGTTTCCTGAAGTGCATTTCATGGAACATTGAGAATAAGGCAGGGCTTGCCTTCTATCTCTATTTCCTAGTGTAGTTTCCTGTGATTCAGCTGCAGGGTTGGGGATTCCTTTAAAACGATGACAAAGAAGCACACTTGTGAAATAGCTTGATAGCAGAAGTGTGCTGTTGACAGGCCTCAAGAAACCAGGTCAGCAATTGCACCTTTTCTCAGAGTGTTTGTGGAGGGATCTTTCTTTTTTTTAAAGGAAAGGTACAGGCTGGCATGAAGGCGAGTAGGCAGGCAGGCAGAGAGAGGAGGAAGTCTTATTTCTCTTTAGTGATTCATCTTGGTTGTTTCCCTGGGCCCAGGGCCTTAAACCTGGGACATTGGGATGTATGTGCATTAAGCCCAGTGAACTAAACCTCTAAGACATCAAGATACACCCACTCTGATGTTTCTTACTTGAAGGTGGTGCCTTCCAAGTTTTCTCTGGTGAGGAATGACGTGTGATCATTTTACCAGGAAGCCAACAGGTAGGCTTTTGCCTAACATGTCTGTCATGTTTCTCAGCAATTTCATTAACAATTCGCTGTTAGAAATCTGATCTTTCCCCTCAGTTGAGATTTACTAGGGCATTGACTTGGTATCATTTAATGGAAAAATCAGTCAACAAAAGGTATTTCATCAAGCCTACTAGTCAATGCCACCTTTTTTTTTTTTTTTTTTTCCTAAAATTTTGAACTTCTTTTTTGCTTCAGTTGGTAAGTTTTATATGTCACCCAGAGGTAGGAGTCACAGACAGTCAGCAAGCAGAATGAACCTGCAATTCATATTTATATATGATTTAATTTGAGAGGAGAGGAAAGACATGCTTTTATATCCCCATCTCTGAAGAAGTTGTAAAACTTCACTCAACCTGGAGTGAAATTTTAAATTAAAATTTTTAATTTAATTTAATTTTTAATTGAAGAAAATTCCTCATGAATTTCACTGTGATCCTATCAATCTAGCAGTATAGTTTTTGTGGTAAGATTCTGGGTGGAAAGGGAAAATGAAATGAATCAGCATCTCAAGCAAAAGCATTGAGATGATTTCTGTTGACCTGGTGACTAAAATTAGCATTTGCCTAATCCAGAGATGATAATCTGTATTAATGTTGAATTAGGTCCTGTGTCGGCCAAGAACTCTTCTGAAAGGGTAGTCTGTTTGCTCACACGTATAAACTTCTTAAATTATCAGAAGGCAGGAATGAGGTACTTTTGCTTTGTCTTTGGGGGCAGTGACAATAGTTTTTTCTTTACCCCTCTTAAAGGGTTCTCTGCATTCCATCGCCCCATCACCCATATACATGTCATCAGGATGAATAGACTACTGTTTTTCCAAGATGATGTTGTAACACATTTTATATTACCAGCACCTCATATGTTCACACAGTGTGGGGAGTATTCTGCATGCATAGGACAGAGGGATTTGGTCCTCTGTCACTGGCCACCCACCAGCTCAATCCTCAATCTTGGTATGATGCAGTTGGTGGGACGTGGGCAATTACTGGGGCGGTTACTGCACCCCCAGGCAGTTCCCAGCGAGTGTTTTTCCAATTTCACTGACATTCTTTCCAGGCTCAGCTCAAGTTGTTTTCTTCTTCTCTATGGCAATTGATGACCAAGTAATAAAATGTTGAATTCAGCAGGTTCTCCTGTTAAGTGCCTGGTGCTTGTCTAATCTGCTGTGCGTGGATGTGCAATTGTTTCTTTTTTACAAGCTAGCTCTGAATCATAGTTTTAATAAAACTACCTCATAACTCTGGAGAAAGGAGACCAGCATTCTGGAGGGGACTGGGAATACCATTTCTGGACTCCTTATCTAACAAATCTTTTAGCACAGAGATAAACAGTTTAGTCTCCTAACAACATCAGGTTTGGAAAATCCAGCCTGTGGCCAGTAGTTTAAGAAAATGGCTGAGAGGTTTTGTTGTGTCAGTAAATCTTGAAACCCAAATTGCTGAGCCAAAGACAGGAAAATTGATTCCTGTGTTACAGCTAGAAGGTTAGTAAGACACTGTTAGGGGCTGAGAAAGTACTGAAAAATTCTCCCAGATGGAAAATTTGCTCTTATAGAAGACATTTGGTAGGCATTACAATTGATCTTTTAGTTGATATGAGGGCATTGAAATATTCTCCTCCTCTCCATTACCATAGTCATCACAGCTTTACATACTCATTAGCATATCTTGCTAATTCCAAGTACTAGACTCAGAGCCTTCTCTGAGGGCTTGTCTGTGTGTACTTGAGAAATGCAGCATGCTGGAAAGACTAGTGACTCAGATCTGGCACTTGACCTCTGTGAGTTTTGGTATTCCCATCTGTAAAATGGGCATGTTGATAGTCTTCTTATTCATGTGATCTTTATGAGTCTCAAACGAGAGGGTGTCTGTAGGGTCATTTTGGAAGAGTGTATACATTCCTGTCAAAATTTGTTGCCATGTTGCTTTTAAACTTTTCCACAAAGCGGCTGGCCAACAGGAAGCACTGCATAAGTGCAGAATACCTGATCTTTGTGTAGCTGAAAGAAAAATTGCTAAAGACTATGCTAAAAACAATCTATACCCTCAGCACAGCCCATTCTAAAGTGGACGTTTACAGTACAAATAGGGGAACAGGGACGGGTAAGACATTGTGGCATATACATCAGGGCACCACCTCAACTGCTTCATATAGACACCTCCTGCCTAGTGACCAACCATTGTGGACCATGGACAAAGCTTCCTGCTCCTGTGCTTTGTTAACTTTAAGGTGGGGGGGCACAAATGTGACAGGCGTGAGGAAGGCTGGAGTGAGCACAGAGAGCCATAAAGCAGGGATTTGGTGTCCCTGGAAGACTGTACACCATTTAGAGTCAGAGGATACGAATGGGGCGTAGATTCTTCTAATATCGTGTAGTGACACTCTTCTGTGTCCTGGAAAGAGAGGAATTCAGCAAAGTCTTGCGTATTTAAAGCTACTATTATAATCAGCAGATAAATGGGGCGCTTCCTAAGTTTGGCCGGCCTTGGGTTGAACCAGAAACGTCTGCACAGAGCTGGGCCTCCCACGTCAAGAAGTGGACACAGCACTCGAGTGACTGCCCACACAGCAGGCATTTATTGGCCACCTCTATCTGCAGAGATCTGTGCTGAGGAGAATGGCTCCATTGATGCTCTCCTTGTCCTTGGGGATTTGCCCTCCAAGGCAAAGCAGATAGATGCCAGTGAACATAGTTGAGATTTGCGAAACTCAAGAACAAGTTGTATAGCCATTAAACAAGCACATTCATTAAATATGAGTTAATTAATAATGAATTGGTGCTGGCTTGTGACATGCAGGATGCTGCTTCAGTGTGGTTTGTGGGACAGGGAGTAGAGGAATTGAAATTGGCTACAGCTATTGGAGGAGGAGTCTGGGGGAAAGCCTTGGGGCTTTGCTATTTTGGTAGAAGTGGTAAAGCAAAGGGTCTAGTCTGGAGCCTTCCAAAGGCTCTGAGAGGTTGGAAAGAAAGAAGACACCCCCCACCAGCCCCTCACTCACCCAGCCTTGTGCCCTGCCCTGAACTCCATGCGGACTGATGTTAAACTGATGAGAGATGGAAAGCTTGGTCAGCTGCACTGTGAATGTGCTATTGTGAGCAACACTCGTCTGTACAATGGGACCACAATCCCCACCTGAAGGTTACGAGCTGTGTGTGAAATGCCTTATACAGTAGCTGGATAGGCTAAATGCTCAGTAAACTGACTACGTGGGTTGTAGCGGCCTCCTCATAACTTGTGACCTCCAGATTCCCCTTAGGAAAGCTGAGGTAGGGTGCTGCTGGAGCACTCCCTCCCCTGGAAGGAATAGTGGAGTCAGGGGGCTCTTTGACCTTGAGGTTAGTAGGAGGTCCTCAGCCTGAATGCACAGCCTCACTGTGTCCTGCCTGACCTTGGCAGACACTCCTCTGGGCCTCGCTGTCCTGTCTCCAGCAGGAGGGTGATGTCCATCAAGACCCCTCAGAACGGACCTGGACAGAGCAGCTCCCCTTTCCAGCCCTCCCTCGGGTTGTGAAGAGCGTTTTTAAAGGGCTTGTTTGCTTGCCTGAATCACCTCATCCCAAGTGCAGCTAGTTGTCAAGGATGATGACAAAATAGGCAGCCGGATTTATTTTTCCAAGGAGGTTTCTCAGTTGCAAGAGAGGCCTTACTTTGTTACCAGGGCTCAGGACTTGAAGTTTCAAAAACAATCCACTGTATTCAGCTGCTGGCGAGGGTGTCAGGTTACGAACCCCGGGACCAGCCTCTTTATTCTGTTTTGGAGGTGGAAACTGGCTGAGGTGTCCAGACACAGAAGCCCTGCATCTGGGGGTGTGGACGGCTTAGTCCCTTCTCTCCCCTCCCTTTGCCCTTTCTTGGTGGGTCTTTTAGTCACAATAGCTCATAAGAGAAATAAATGGAAAAACAAATGTATGCATGTTTTAGATGTGTTATAGATGTGTTTAGATTGACCCTTGAACAACTTGGGGGTGAGGGACACCGGTCACCCATCCCAGCTGAAAATATACATTTAACATATAGTTGGCTCTGCCTTTACTTGGATTCTGACTCTGGGGATTCAACCAACAGACATCTGAGCGTGGCCGAGTCCATGAATGCAGACCCCATGGATAGAAAAAAATCCCCATGTGTGTGAATGGACCTGAGCATTCAGTTCCCCGTATTCAAGGATCAGGGGTCTCTTTCAAACACTGCTGCTTTGTACAGCTGTGGCTCTTCTGGCCAGGTCTCTGAACACGTGTGTGATTTAATGGCCTTCATTGCTCCTCTGTACCACCTATCTGGTGGTGGCCAGGCATAGACTTATTAAAACAAGATCAATCTTTCTTTTCCAAATACATAAAAGTATATATATATATAGAAAGTAAAACCCTTTTACACATGATCCCATCTACTCCTTTTCTATCTGACAACGTCAGCTTTGCTGTCTTTAAGTCCACAGATTTATTTTAATGTTATTTTATCAATTCATTTGTATTGTTTCTCCATATTCCAAATATAGGTGAAACCATCGAGTGTTTGTCTTTCTCCTTCTGACTCAACCTTACTCAGCAAAATGCCCTCGAGTTCTCTCCATCCTGTTGCAAATGGCAAGATTTTGCCTTTTTATGACTGAGTAGTATTTCATTGTGTATGTATATACCTGCTCTTCCTTATCCCTTCATCTATCAGGGGCTACTTCGGTTGTTTCCATATCATGCCTATTGTGAGTAAAGCTGAAATAAACATGGGGGTGCATATATCTTTTCAAGATAATATTTTCATATTCTTTAGACAGATACCTAGAAGTGGGATTATTAGATCATATAGTAGTCCCATTTTAAACTCTGTATTTTCCAAACTGATTGTACCAACCTACATCCCACCAAGGTGTGTGAGGGTTCCTTTCTCTCTACACCTTGCCAGCACTTTAGAAAGAGATCGTCCTTAGATTAAAGAAATGCTTTCTTTCGCTGTGCACATACACATGCACCTTTACAGGACTTTCGCTGACCAGGCCAGCAGGCCTCTCCGCAAGCCTCCTTACACCTCCCTGCCAACTATCTCAGTGAGCAAAGCACAGCCTGCCTGGGCCTTCCTGAGTCACGACTGCTCTTTGCCATTGTCCTGACAGAGCCTTTGGGGCCTAGGCCAGTGTTTGCCTGCTGGGCTGTTCCTCGGGGTCAAGATGGTGGTTGGTGGCATGGAGGGTAAACCACTCAGGTAGCTGTGCTGGACTTGAGTGACCTAGACACGGCTTACCTGGCAGGCCCAGGAAGACCTGGCCTCAGCGCAGACTCTGGCAGGACCTAGACTGTGGTGACAAGTTTTACCAGAGGAGCAGATTGTTCCTCAGCCAGATATCACCACAGTTTTGGGGACACCCCTGTCAGTCTTCTGCTTTGCTGCTACTCATTTGATATAGGATGTGGAAATGCCTCTTTCCTTCTTGGCTCTCATATATGGAGCAGGGGGGCCTGCAGTGTTAACCCTTGGGGTTCACATCTTTCCTGCTTGCTTCTCTTCTACTTGAGCCTTCCCTCACCCCAAGATAAGGCCCCAGGGTGGAGTTTCCAGACACTGAACATGGCTCCTTTGTGTGACATTTTTGGGGCCATGCCCCATTCTGGAGAAATGGGTCTCAGGTCTGGCCTGCACTAACCTCACCCCGCAAGCCCGAGTCTCCCTCTGCCTTTTACAGGGATCCAGGGGCTGACATGCGGGAGGATTGAAACCTAGAAAAGAGCATGTTGGTATGTGGCTGTGTGGACCTTAGAGGTGTCTCAATGGCATGTGCTCAGCATGGAAACTCCCTTGTTGCCGCAACTGGAGATACACACAGGACGGGCCTTAGTTCTGATGCCCAGCCGAGCTGTAGCCACACAGAACAACATCTGGGATGCTGTTTATATCGCAGGATCACACTGTACATTAAAAATCCACCGGTTCCCACTGGAGCGCTCCCCGCACCTGCCCTAAGGCTGCAGGTTCACCAGACGAAGCTGAATAAAATCCTGCAGGTTCAGAGGCTCTGGCTGGCATTCTCTCTTTGCCATTCTGGACTGGCCTAGATTGCTGGTCTCTCACCATTGGCCTCAAAGACCACATGACCTGGGGCAGGCAAGGGACTCTCACCCAGCAGTGGCTGTGGCAGGGAGCCCTTAAGGGTCAGCCTGAGGGGAAGTGCCCTGACTGTCCCCGTGGCATCTTGCTGGGATCATCAGCCTAGCCTCCAACTGGTCTGGGAACATGTGGCACTGACATGGGAAAGGAGATTTCAGGAATTGCAGAAAATAGTTGGGTATGACCCCATGACCAGGTCTTGTCAAGGAGAATATGAGACCTGGATACAGGCTTTAAAAAAAATCAAAGGATAGGTGGAGGGTACCTTTTTCTTATGAAATTTACCAGCAGCTAATGTTTCTGCAATTGAAGTAAGAATTCACTGTAGAGCAATTATTTAACATACTTGAGGTGTGTATTCAATATCCTGAAAAGCATATAAAAATGTAGACAAAAAAATAATGAAAATATTTTTTAAAAAAAATGCTGAGCAGCCTTAGATGCACAATTTCAGTAAGAGCCATAATCTTTTATGATGTGCTAGTCATGTTCCATAAATCACGTCTTTTAATTTTTGCAAAGTGTATATATCATTTTCCTTTTTTATAGCCAGCGGATCTAAGAGCAGACAGATTAGGTCAACAGTACCCAGAGCACATCTGGTCAATGGTAGGACTGGGACTAGTCAGCATCTCCAAGTCTGCCCCTTCCACAGTTTATCTGCAGGAGAACAGAGATGGGGATGGAGCTCTGCAGAGGAGGTGCTGAGTTTAGTTCTGGGCACTCTGCTTTAGAAGGGAGGGGTAAGGCGGTGGGGGGGGTGGTGGCAACCAGTTGCATTGAATGCAGAGGAAGATGGGGGTGGTAGTGAAGGGTCTGAACTCAGACCTCAGGGATTCCTGAGAGCACTAGGGTGGCTCGTGGGCTTGGACATTTTAGAGCTGGGGCAAGAGAGTTGTCTTCATATAGTTGCCCTGAGGAGTGTTTTCTTCTTGTTCAAGATCAATTTTCTGTTCACAGAGGTGGAATTAGAGAGGATTCTTTTCCTTCTAAATGAATGAGCCTTTGTACAAAAACACAGACTCAGTAGATAGAAATGCGGAAAGAGTTTGGAGCTATCTTGCCACCTCCTAGCCTGATGGAGGGGCAAGTGTGGACCCCCAACCTAATGGGCAGTAAAAAGTGAAAGCTCCTCACTGGGGCAGGCAGAGCTGGACAGTAAGCACAGACTGATAAGGGGGAGGCATGTAGGCACCTATGCTGCAGCCTGGTCCCTGGAGACTGCCTGCCTGCTTCCCCGAGGGAGTTGGAGGTGCTGTCTGCAGGACAGGGGCCTCGGGGCACAGAGCACACATCTGTATGTGTCCTGTATGTATCCTCCGGCCACCCAGGGAGAGCGACTTGGGCCTCTTCGTTTCATAAGGCTCACTGGCTCTGGTTATCCTGTGCAGCACCCAGGCATCAGGACCCTTGTCAATGACACAGGGAAAAACCAGCGAGGATGATGTTCTCAAACAGTATTAGCACCTACATTAGAACTGAGTGTATCACCTTGTGTTACCTGCCTGCAGACTTCAGTTAAATTAGGAGACACTGGACGATCAAGGGGAGAAGGATTATTCCAAAGGGACAGCTGGACATAAGAGTCAGGTCTTCAATAGGTGGGTGTCTTGGGGTTCTTCATCTACAAGAAGAGACTTTCTCAGCACAGCTTCAGAGGGCAGAGCCAAGACTGAAGGGTGCGACCTTCGGGCCTGCGTGGTGCCTCCTTATAGAGGAGCACAACAGTGTCACCTGATGAAGGTGGCCTCTGTGAGAGCATCAGGGAGGTGCCATATGGGACAGTGAGCAAGCTGCCTTGGGCCTAGTGAGTCAGGTGAGGACTGCCCACCATGCTCTCGGACATCCTTGGAGTTGAATTCCTTAGCCTCTGCTTGGTCTTCATCTGAGATGCTGATTAAACTCACTTTTAGGAGGTAACATCTGTGTTGTTTTCACTGTTTGTTTTTACTAATAAAGCTGCCGTGAACTTTCGTGTGCAGGTTTTTGTGTGACCATGTGACCTTTCTTCTGTGATGACTGCCCAGGGGTGCCGGTGCAGGGTCATAGGGCAGTTGCACGTATATTTATGTAAGAAACTGCTGATTCATTTTCTAGAGCGATCGCACCCTTTATGTTCCCACAGTGGCGTATGAGTGATTCCGTTTCTCTGCATCCCTGTCAGCCTGTAGTAGTGTTACTGTTTTTTCATTTTAGCCACTCTGATAGGTACGTGGGGATATCTCACTGTGGTTTTAACTTGTTTTCCCCCTAGTGGTTAAAGGTGTTGAACATCTTTTATCTGTTTATTTGTCCCCTTGGGTGAAATGATTGGACTGAAAAAAAAAATTATATGTCCCCTTGGGTGAAATGATTGGACTGAAAAAAAAATTAGAAAATTCCAATTCCAGGCACCTGTGGCTTAGCAGCTAATGTGAAGAAGCCATGTGAAGCCCAAGGACCCAGGGCTGAGGGGAAGGAAAAAAGAAACACATTCCATAGAGGTGTTGTGAAAACACAGGCACCGTGTTAATACCCCACGTGAGCGCCACCTCTCAGGGCTGCAGGTGATGCTGCTAGGTCATCTCTGGGGTCCCTTCCTGCCCCGACCTTCTCTGATGCCACTGGGGACCAAGGTCTGCGTGGAAACCCAGGCCCTACCCACGCGCCATTGTCCTCCCTGTTCTGTCTTGAGGGTCCTGCCGAGGCTGACTCACAGGTGCTATGTTTAAGGAAAATTGTCTCTTGATTGTTGGGCCTGGAAATGAAAACAAAGGAGTGAATGTCAGGTGTCGCCAGGCCGCCTCTCTTGGTCTCCTGTGGGGCCTCTCTGAAAGGCTGGTGAGGAGCAGGCCTCGCTCTGTGAGGCCACAGGTGTTTCCCTTTGTGTCTCTTCAGCTGGGCCTGTGCTTCTGGTTTAGTTTTGCAACACCACTGGTCAAGCTGTAGGTCCCAGAAATGCTTCCCTTTTTATGCTAATTAACCCAAAAGAGAAAGTGTGTATAATTGAAAAGTGCCCCCAAACAGTGGTGACTGAAGTTGTTTTTCTTTTTAGACCGGCTCTGAATTGCACCCTTTCTCCTCCTCATGCATGACAGTGTTGCTGATTTTTTTAAGAGCGGGATGGCAGAAAGTGGTCCTGACTGTTTTCTTGAGTTGCTACCAAACTGAGGACCTCCTGGAGGGTTTGGTCTCCACTGGGAAGCAGGGTAGATGTTACCTGCTTAAGAGTGTTTATCTTTTTGATTTTCTGAATAATGATGTACTTGGGACTCCGCAGTGTGAGGAACAGGCATCCTTGGTCTTCATTTCAGTGAGTCATAAGAAAGACAGAGTTGTCTCTTCCTTGGTCTAATATGGTAATAATATTTGCCAAATCTCCTTTGGTGAACTTGTACAATCTCAAAGGAAGAATTGGTTTTTATGTAGACGATCTCTGGAAAATGAGCAGAGGATTTTTACATGTCTCCCCAGAGCCCAGGTGATAAAGAGAGTTTTATGAAGGTAGACAACAGTCCCGTGGCCCCAATAGAATATTCCAGCACATTTTAGCTGTCATTTGATTGTGCCCATGACCAAAGTTGTAGCTGAATTACAGGATGGTAGTTAGGTTCAGAATGTTTCTGGTTTGGTACTTTTTGCAGACCCAAGTTCGATTCTGGTTTGAACTTGTTGAATAGGTTTCAGAAAAAACAAACAACTCTTGTTACATTCCCGGTTCAAATTAAAATTTGGTATTGTGCTTGTTTTGAGATTGAATACATGGAATATGGTTATTGGTGCATCATTGATTGTGATTCTAGTCACTTCTCCAGATCGCATCACTGTGATAAAATTGATTTTCCATGAACTTGGCATTCTTCAAGGATGGTGTGTGTGTTGATCTTGTTGCTTAAACATCTGGTTAGCTGAGAGTTTCTATAGCTGCATTATTACTTCGCAGTGAACTAGAAGTAATAAAATGCTAAAACCAACAGAGGTTTTCCTCAGTGCACAGGTTTTGTCTGTTGGGAACCGGGTAGAAGTTTTATGTCCTTGCAACTACCTAAGTATCAGAAAAGGATGGTGAACTCTTTACTTGGGCAGCCCATAAGTCTTTATTATGTGCTGACTGGGTCAAAGTTAGTTAGCTGGTAGGAATGGGTATATAAGTGAAACTTGGTCTCTAAATTCTAGGGACTTGTAGTTCAATAGAGGCGGCAAATTAGAATATAGGACAGTGCTATTATGCATCAATTAACGAGGTCGGCATTGAATGACAGGTGACAGGACATCCTGAAATCACAGTAACAGAAGACTCAGGAGTGAATCCAGGCATTCTTATTCTAGGCTGGGGCTTCTCAACCTGGGCACTCTCGACATACCAGGTCAGATAATTTTTGGTTTGGGGGAGCTAATCTATGCACTGTAGATCTTTTTTAGCACCCCTGAATGGTAGCATTCCTTCTCCCCTTATGACAACAACAAAAAATTATCTTCAGATTCTGCCAAATGTCCCCGGAGGGGCAAATAGTCTCTGGTAAAAGGCAAGCACTACTCAAGAGCTTGTAACCACCAGTCTTGTTTCCCTTCCCAGGTGAGCAAACACTGTAGTACAGCCTGTGTGTGTGCGAGTGATGAGTATCCAGAGCCCTGCTGGAAGCAGAGGACAGATGCCGACTCTGTTGGGGGTTGTCAGGAAGAGAACTCTCAGAGATGGTGGTGTGGTTGGAGCTGAACTTTGAAGGAATTTGCCGAGGCAGAGAAAGGCAAAGGGTGGGTGTCGGGAGTAGGAATCTCAGGCACAAGAGCGTGAAGGCAGGTTAGCAGTCACCTGCTTTGGCCTCTTAACGTCCCTCTTTACTGATGCTCTCGTCTCCTCTTTCCAGCAGCAGCCAGGGCCAGAGCAGCCATACTTTCTTACTTCTAGTCAGAGATGGTGAATTAGTTGGGGTGGGCTAGGCTACGTTGCAATAATGAATAGCCCCACAATCAGCAGCTGAAAACAACACAAGTTTATCTCTTGTGGTGCTACCTACCTGATTGGGGTCAGCCGTGGGCTCTGCTCCACTGTGGCCCTGGTGCTGTGCTCTAGGCTGACGGTGCACCCACTCCCTGGAACACTGCAGGTCGCTGTTGCTAGAGATTCATGCCCTGGCTCATAAAACTTCAGCCCAGAGAAGTCGCCACAGATCACTTCTGCTCATTTTGAATTGGCCAAGCATGTCTTATGTTGTCACCTAACTTTGAGGAAGTGGGGAGTGGAGTCCTACCATGTGCCCAGGAGAACTGGAAATATCTGGAGGACAGCAGTAAGGTCTCCGCAAATGTCAGAGATGCAGACCTGGCATTTACAGGCATGGACAGCTCGTCATCTCTTCTTTAGCTTGACTTTAAAGAATGACTTTTTACCAAACTCCGTGAGAAATTGTCAGGCAAAAGGAATATTAGACTATGAAATTTTGAAAAAACAAAAACAAAAAACAGTTCTCTGAATAAGTCAGAGAGGTCCTTATGCTTTAGGACCAGAGCACAGGCCCTCATTTTTAGAGTGAGGACATTGAGAGAGGGAGTGGGAGAGCGGTAGATGCAGCCTGGGTGTGGTAGGTTATTTAATGTAGCAGCCATTGTCCAGGACTCTGGTCTTACCCGAAAGCCCAGGATGGTTTTTCTGGCGGTTACTATAGTAAATAAAACAGTTTTAAAGCCCAAGCCAAGTGTCAAGTAGCAAGATGGCCATGAACTCTAAATTTATGGGGCCATTCTGAGAGAAGGCACTAAATGCCAAAAGCAGTGACGGAGAGCATTGGGGGTGATTTTAGAAAGCCTGAACCAATTCTCTGCAAACCCAGGAGCACTTTCCTTGTTAGAAACTCCTACAGACCACGACTCTGTCTCAGGCCCTGGGCTGAGGAGATAGACACAGAGCCTGGCAGCAGTGGGTCTGAAACGGGATAAAACCGGAAACCTGTGGGGAGGATGCTGTCCTTGTCACCCCTCAGCAGAGGGGGCACATAGGTCTTAGAAAAATAGAAATAAAAATAGCAATTGTTGGCCACTTCCCTCTCCAATAAAACGCTTTTTCCAAACCTAGTTTCCACTCTATTTCTGAATTGTTTCTCACATGGGGTGTCAGAAGCCAGAGCAAGTGAGGTAGACAGAAGTTGTGGGTGGGATCGGGGACACAGGCACCAACTCACAGGGAGACAGAATTAGTAACGGTCTGGGAACTCAGAAGTGGGGGCGTTCCAGAGAGAAAAGTCTGAAACAGCCTGCTGTGTCCAGAGTCTCCTCATCTTTGGGGTCTGTCTGGAGTTTGTCTGTGTGTGTGTGTCTGTGTCTGTCTGTCTCTCTGTGTCTGAGTGTCTGTGGGTATAGGTGTATATGCGTGTGTATGTGTGTATGTGAATGTGTATTTTTGTGTTGTGCGTGTGGGTGTAAGTATATACATGCACTTGGGTATTTGTGTATGCGTGCCAAGGGGGTATGTGTGTCAGGTGTGTATGTGTGCACGTGGTTGTGTATATGCATGCATATGTGGGTGTGTGTGTGCAGGCCTATGTACCCAGGGGAGTACTGAGATGGGTGAGCATTACTGACCATCCTGTGGTTTGCTGATAGCTGCCTAAACGGTGTTGCGTGTGTTTCCTCCCTCCTGCGTCAGCTACTCCAGGGCTCAGTGATGCACCATAACTCCAGCGTTCACACCTCCAGCCTGTAGTGTTCTTTCCTAAGCCTGAGGTCAGCAAGACTGACATTGTCCTTTTAGAAGCTTCTGCATGTGATTAAGAACCAGATCCTGTAAGACTGGAAAGGGCCTTAGAGTTGGTAGGCCTGAAAGTAAGGTGCATGTGAAGGTCACGGCTGCTAGGTGCAGGGCCAGCACGCCTTCCTCCCAGTGAAGTGCTCCCTCTGCCCTGACCACAGCGCCTTTAACAGCCTTGTGTCTTCATCTGTTCGAAGGGCATGTCACATTCAGCTGAGCAGGAAGTGTTTGCAAGCTCACAGGCTCTGGGAATTTGTTCCCAAGGAGGCCTCTGGCAGCAGGGCTGAGCCTCAGCTGTCTCCACCTGCCTTCTCAGCACCCACGTCAGAGAAGTAGCTGTGAACACTTGCTTACCCTTTACTGGTCCCAGGACTGGGACTGCGCCCACAGTGACCAGGAGGGCAGGGGTTCGGAGAAAAGATTTCTATGGACTCACCAGGGCCTACTAGTTCCCAGCCAGGGAGTCTGCTGGGAACAGAGCAGTAGCGGGTGAAGAGATGAGGTGCCTTCCCAGGGAGACTTGCCCACCCTCACGGGTGGTAGGAAGGCAGTTAAAACCCTGCTTTTACCTCATGCTTTGAGGTCTCCGGAAGACACAGGTGCTATATATAAACCCAAGACTATTATCTCACCCTTGCTAAGTTTCCACCCTGGGGCTTACTGCGCACCACGGTGGAGATTTCCTGAAGCCCTCTCCCGCCCCGCTGGGGCCAGCTGTCCATGAGAACCTGCGTGTGCCTGCGGGAGGCTGCTGCTAGGCTAGCTTGTGAAGAGGAAGAAGAAGGACCCTCTCACACTGGGGCACTTCCCACTAACTGACCCTGGGGACCAGGTATTCCTGGCCTGCAGGGAACTCTTGTTTTTCCCGGTCCTGTTTTTGCACATGGGGCCTCCGGGTGAGAGTGGGAAGAGCGGTATGGGGGCTGCCAAGCTATGGCAGACTCACAGGTAGGTTCAGCTTCAGTCTTGAGGGAGGATGGACGGTACTCCTGACGGACAGTACTCCAGATGGACATCGGTTGGCATTTATTACCTCCATGACAAATGATAGGCAGTCCAGGTGGGCGGGTTTCCATTTACGCATTAGTTGTTCGTGTTTTCCTGTGCAGTTTTCCAAGCTGGCACGTGAGGCAGGACAGGCCTCATCTCGGGACTGTCCAGCCGCTGCAGGTTAGCATCGTGGGCCCTTGGACACTATTTGCGGGTGTAACGCCCTCCTGGTTACTCAGCCCCTCACTTCTTAACACCCTCTGGGGCCAGCAGGCAAGATTTCTGTTAGGAACCACTGCACCAAGTGATTTACTTGGGAAATTATCTCAAGAATCAAAAGATTTACGGGGGTGGTAGGAACGAGAAAGGGAATGTTAAGCTGAGGAATGCCCTGTCAGCATGTCACCTCTCCTTTAAATCATACAGTTTAATTTTTTTTTAAATTTTTTTTAAAGGAAAGTTTCAGGCAGGAATGAAGGCAAGTAGGCAGGCAGGAAGAGAGAGGCAGAAGCAGCATTTTATTTATTTTTATTTAGGTGTTCACAATGGTTGCTCCCCCAGGCCCAGGACTCCAGTACAGGGGTATGTGGCCTATATTCCTTCAGAGGTGAGTGACCGAACCACTATTCCATCAGGGCATACCATAAAGTCTCATTTTTCATCCTACCTATGAGCCCTGGGCACCCTCAGTCAATTGGAGAATCTTTTGTGTTTGTTTTTTATTTCATTCTTCTCTCTTACAAAGCACAATTAGCTCTCCGTGGGTGGTGTGACAGCACATCTGCACTGTGCCCTGAGCTCTGAGGGCCCACCCTGGGGCTTTAATGCTCTGTAGACACAGACTTGAAAGTTTCAATAATTCTGAGAGTGTACTTGGCAAATGAAATCTTCTTGGAGAGTGGAATGTGAACCTTCTGGGCTCGGGCCCCACCCGCCTCCCTCTCCCCCTCCTCCAGCAGTTGCCCATCAGGGATTGGGGCAAGGACTCAAGAGGGGCCAGAGTTAGTGCCACCAGTGTCCTGAGGTGGATGTGGCGACCATCTCCACCAAAGGTTGGCAAGACCACAGAGTTGTCAGCTGTGGGGACCAGCCTCATGCTCACTCCTGCTCTGGGTACCAAGCATACCCTGCCAGGAAGATGCAGTTCCTTTGGGTGCGTCTAGCTACAGGGGGACCCATGAAAAAAAAAGGCCTCTCTGCTCCTGACCTGGCAGCTGGTGGGAGGGGAACAAGACTGATCCACCAGATTCATGGATGAGGCCCATGGTTCCTGTGAAGGTCTACACAAGCCTGGAGACATTGAAGAGTCAAGAAGCAGCACTTTATTAGGCTGAGAGGAGACTGTGAAGAAAGGAAAAAAGATTTCTCTTTTGCTACCTCTCATGGCCCCTTTCCCTGCACTTTGAATAAGAGGTGCTACATTTCCACTCTGCTCAGGGTTTGGAAAATTATGGAGCAGAGACCCTGTTACCTCTTTCTTACCTACGATTCCTATCAAGTGTCCTTCCCTTTTCTGGAAAGAATCAATGATAAGTAATTAAAATGGGTCACCATGAACAAAGGAGATCCCATGCATTTTCACCCTTCCTCTGAAGGGCAATTGCCAGGGTCCCCGCCCAAACTTCTTTTCCACTGAGACCTGCTGGCCCAGCACCTTCTACACGAGGCCCAGCCAGCAGGGAGAGAGAGGCTGGGAAGGGAAATCTGTCACTGGGATGTGGCTGAATTTTTTTTTACCGCTTGGTGGTGAATCTTCCTTAGTTGGTGAGCTATTTCTTCACAGACACGTAAGAGGTCCCGGATCTGGGCTCGTGTTGGCCCTGCATGGGACACTGCAGGGACACCAGACAGCAACCACAAGCCAGGTTCCAGGAAATGAGCCTCTGTTCTCGTCGGCAAACTCGATGAAGGAGTTGTTTGTGAGCAGGTAGATAGTGCCCCACCAAGCAAAGCAAACATACCTTGGCCTTGGACCTGGGGAAGATTATGCTGTAAAACATGGCCTGATGGAGAAAGACTGGGAGCCCAGTGTGCCCACAGATAAGATGAGTCTGTGCGCCGTGGGCAGGCGAGGGCACCGCTCAATGAACTTCCCATCCTTCGTCAACTGTCTCGGGAATTTCATTCGTAGACAGAGTCGGACCAGGAAAACCTCCTGCTCTAAGTTCTTGTGGAGAGAAGTTGAATGTCACGAGCCACTGTTCCCCCTTGGTCTCCTCCCACAACCAGCTGCATAGTTTCCAGACCTCTCAGGACCACAGTGACGCTCACCCCACCCATGCATTTTAAGTGTCAGCCACTTCTCATCTGTTACTATAAAATGCACACCAGACGTTCCTAGACTCATGGGAGACCTTGTGAGGCCAGACACTGGCCATCCTCCCACCGCTGGGTCAGATACACCCAGGGCAGCCCAGATGACAATAAGGGGTCAGGGAGGTCACCTCCATTTTCAGCATGCAGGCAGAGGCCTTTGTCCCTAGTCTGAGACCCGGCAGAGATGGGGAGATGGCTGGAGCGAGGCACCGGAGCCTCGCCCTCAGGACACATCCTAAAATGTTACTTGTCTTTAGCTGAAATTCTGACTTACCTGGGCACCATGTACTTTTTCTAGCAGCCCTACTCCAGAGGGCGGTTTTGTCACAACGTTTCTGAAATGTGTGAATCCAGAGCTGAGAGAGAAGGTGGTCAGGAGGCCTCTGAAGGTGGTCTCTTTAGGGGCCTGATGTCTGGGGGCCTGTTGCTGCCCAGCACTGTCACCTGCTTGATGAACCATCTGGAGTTGTCCTTGGGCCTGGGTAGGGCTTTTTTAAGGGGGCTGGAAATGCCAGTGCCTCTGCTACTGCTACCTCAGAGGGGCTCCAGTGAGGAGTCCTGGCAGAATCCATAAGACCCAGGGGTCTTCTGGGCCTGCCCGCCTCCATCAGGCAGGCTCCTGCCTCATTGGTTAGGATGCCCTCAGTTGCAACAACAGGAGACTGGAACTCTGCGGACTTGAACAGTGTATCAGTTCCCACTCAGGCAGCTCTAGTGCTGAGTGATTCATTAGTGCAGCGTGATTCATTAGTGCAGCAAATCACTCAAGGGCTGCTGTTCTTTGCATCAGTCTGCCCTGCCTCACAGCATGTTGATTCCTCTCTTGTAGTTGCTGGATGGCTGTTAAAGGTTCAGGCATCTTGTGTGGACATGACAATGGCCTGTGGAAGATGGCTCCTGGCAAGCATGTCCTGTGTCTCATTGATCAGAAAATGCCACAGAAAAATGCTCATGCCTAAATCAGCCTCGGGCATGGGATTGACTTAAAGCATCAGTATTTATTCCTGGAATAGCTCCACAGAGCACACATTTTTGCTGAATCTTTTGGGGGGAGATGTAAACACCCAGACAAAATCAGGTCCTTTGCCTTGTTCCCTACCTCATCCTCCAAAGGATTTGAGACAGTGTTGATGTTTTTTAATTTTTTCTTTATTGTTTTTAACATAAACATTAGAGAAAGAATCTAATGATAACCATATGCACATGAATGGTTTAGTTCATTCTAAATGTACTTCACTCTGATAAGCTGCATGATTGTACGTAATTGTAATCTGTCCTAATTTTATCTTTTATCATTTTAATGTCTTCACATTTTCATTTTCAGATAGTGATAGGTCATTTGCTTCTCATTTAAAGGGACTATATAATCATACTAGCACCTAACCTTTATCAAGAATTTCTTATGTGCCTGGCACAGTTCTAAGTGCTTTAATGGATTATTTTATTCAGTGCTCATAGCAGTCCATTTTCGGGTGAGAAAACTTAGGCAGAGTATCTAGAAACATACGGCACTCTGATTCCTGATACTGACACTGGGTTTTGAATCACTAAGTAATTCATACCACTCTGCTCTCACTGTAGCTGTTGCTTTATGCAACAGTGAACTTTTTTGTGCAAAGTATTCTTTCTCTTCTCTGTTGTGTTCCTTCCTTGGGAAATGATCCTCATAGTGGCATTGTCCCTCAAAGCCCAAGAATGCATAGCTGTGTCATCTTTCCACTTTACTCTCTGGAACCCATGTAAAGTCACCTGGAATGATAGTCCTGACAAAGTCTAAATGCTCTGGTTTCTCTACCAGCATTGGGTTTTCCTTGTGGTTTGGTATTACCTAATTGTTCCTTAAAGTTTTCATTTGTAAAGTACATTTCAAGTGGGCCTCTACCTACATGTTTCCTTGTGATACGGCCTTTCATTACTCATGTGTAAACTACCTCCTAATTCCCACTGAGTATCATGAAATTGCACTCACTGCTAATAAAGGCATGAATTGGTAGCATTTTTATATTATGAACTATGAGCTATTACTTACAAGTATTTTTTCTATTCTGTGGGTTTTTCTTCAAATTGTACTTCATTTTTGCAACAGTATTTTCATTCTGATGAATTTTAATGAATTTTTTTCCCTTCCCTTGTGAAATTGTTCTTCATAGCCCTGGCCTGGAAATAGCAACCATCTGGTACTTGAAGGCTCTGGTTTTTACTAATTTTCCTTATGAAACCAAACTTTGTAATGAATCCTTAGAGGATTGAAGATTGAGTTTTTTGAAAACCCACCCTTTTTTTAAACCCTGGGAAGCAGGTTGGCTGAGAGCTGATACCTGTGTGCTAGCTAGCCGGACGCTGGGCATATCCAGCCACCCCCAGTTCCCTGGCCCCTATACACCTTGGCAACAGTGGTGACGGACACACCCAGGCCCAAAAGTCCAGACAGAGTGGTGACTGGAGACTTCACGCAATCCTTGTAATTAGAAAGAGGGAAAGCCTGTTAGCGCCTATGCTGTCATCCTTCTCCACCAGCGGGCCCCAGCCAACTTTAGAAGGTGACATATAATTTGACACCTGCAGTGTTCAATTGAGTTTTCTGGTCCTTATCTGTGAAACTCAAGAGCTGAATTAGATCATAGTTTTTAATTCCTTTTGGATTTTGTGCCATTTTGGAAAGTGGTTAAAAACAGTGCACCCTCACCCTGCAGAAATGTACTTTTCACAAACCATTCTTGCTGGATATTTAGAACTAGAAGCCCATTCCAACTCCAGTACTTACTTTGCAGGTTTAGAACCCAAGATCTGTTGATCTCTGAGGTTCTTTCAGAAAGGCCAAATTTTAGAATGTTTCTAGCCAAGGAATCTGGAGATAGAAGTGGGTGAAACGGGACTTCTTGTACTCGGAGGACACAACTGTTCAGCCCAGGTTTCACACTCAGGTATTTTTGTTTTTTAATATTTGTTGCTTTTCAGGGTTGAGTTCAATTTTGTGTTGCCATATTCTTTCTCATCAGAGTCTTTTAAAAGTTTCTGTTGCCTCTGACTGACACTGTTGAATTTGGACAAGTTTGTGGGCTGGGGATGAGTTCTGTTGATTTTCACATCACAGGCATCGGAAGGGGGAACATTTGCCCAAAAGTTCCTGGTAACTCCCAGCAGCTATCCCCCTTTGCTCTGCTGATCCTTAGCAGCTTAGAAAAGAATGATTTGGTTGGACTGATTTTTTTTTTTTTTTTTTTTTTGTGAACAAAAAGGTGCTAGGGAGTTGGAAGAGAGGAAAAAAACTTTTCGTGGATTAGAGTGCTGGTCTTGAGAGGGTTTGCTTCAATTCCCAAGGGACTTTTCTAATTCCTCAAATGACCTGCCTAAGAGGGCGTTACAGCAAGTACTTGAGCTCAAAGATCTGTTCTCAGGAGTCAGAAGAAAATTCCCAGTGTCATTTAATATTAGCTGAAAGGGAACATGTCCACATCTTCAGCTATGGAAGCCAGCCCAGCCTCCTGGAATGAGGTGGAGGCAGTCACAGATACAAGTCTTTCTGGCGGAGGTTAAAGGTATACCTGTGTATATGTGCACACAGTAACTTCTGAATATTTAGATTTGATCCAGGATGTTGAGAAGGCAAGGCAAGGGGCTGAAAGTCGGGGATCGGAATTCGCAACCCTAATTTTATGTTTCTGGACTCTCTTCCCTCCCTTTGGCCACCTCGATGTTACTGTAAAATGTGAGGGCAAGTGATAAAGGAAGAAGCTCTTAAAAATTTTATAAACTTTTGGGAGGATTTTGTTATGTGAGACAGTGGCCTGAGTGTGAAGACCTTTGGATCTGGTTCTGCCATAGTTAACAGGTGCTGTTCTTGTTTCCTGCCTATTCTGGAATTCATCTCTGAAAACATGTAACACTTTGACCAAGCCATGAGCTATGCTGATTCTTTTAAAAGCATACAACACAAATTTGCCAGTAGTTCTCCCTGTCAGCTCCAAGTATTACGAGGAATTGTTTCACAGTGCAAAAGGAATCAACAACTTTAAGAAAGTTTATTCCAGCTCAAGATTTCAAGTGAAGTTGAAGCTGTGTGAAGTCACAAGTTCTCTTGTATCAGCTGCTGCGAAAGCCTCTTAGGCTTAGTCTGGGCACAACAAACATTCATCACTTAGTGTTTAAGTAGCCATTGATTTCTGAAAAAAGCCTAGCTCTAAGTTGCCAAAAGGAAGCACTGCTTTGTTTCAAGCCACTGTAAACCGCTGCGTCCCTAGGACATTTTTATATCCAGTGCTTTTTTCAGTCCTTCTATTTGTTCCTGAGAGAGAAAATGCTGCATCCTCCTAGGAAATCTTCCCCACGACACTTTTCATTGTTACCTGTTCAAACCAGGTTCTCATGACCCAGGAAAAAATCTAGCTGGGTTTTCCCCTCTAGCCGCACACATCTTCATCAGTATTATACACACGTTTTATACAGGAAATTCTCACAACTTTGACCATTTATGCTGGCTGCTGGGGTGTGACTACCCTAGATGATACAATGTTTAAAGGTAAGTCAACAGCCCTATAGTGTCCTTTTGGGATCGCTCACAATTCCTACAAAAGAGCTATTCTACCCATTTTACAGCGACTTGGCTAAACTCTTCCAAGAGCCCGCGACTAGCAAATAGCGTGTTTCCATAACTGGATGACGTGCCGGCTTCCTCTCCCTCCTCGCGCACAAAGCCAACACGCAGGAGTATTTCCAGTGCCCTCCTCCCAGATGGTGAAGCCTCTGCCTCGCGGGCGCCGCCGGCTGCTGGGAGAAGCCGCGGGGCCGTGAAGCCTCCCGTCACGTGACCGGCGGGAACGCGCGCCCCGCCGCAGAGCAAGCCGGGAGGCGGCGCCCCCTCGCCGGCCGCGGGTTTCCGCGCGTGGGCGGTGGGGCGGGCGGGGCGCGCGGGAGCCGCACGCTCTGCAGGCCTGGGCCTGGGCCTGGGGCTGGGGGAGGGAGGGCGCGGCGGAAAAGCCCCCTCGGGCAGAGACGCCCCCTCGGGCAGAGACGCCCCCTCGGGCAGAGACGCCCCCTCGGGCAGAGACGCCCCCTCGGGCAGAGACCTTCCGCGGCGGTGCCCGAGTCTCGCCGGTGAGAACCGGCCGGGGCTAAGGTCCGGAGTACCGCCTCGGTCGATTGAACAACTAGAGGGAGCAATGAAGACAGACCCGGTAGCTTCACCCCTGGGCTTCGTCCCTGTCCCGTCCCCCCCCCCCCGTGTAGCCATCGCTGGTTTCTGGAGAGATTTCGTGCTGCACACCCAGGCGTGCCAGCGCATGGGCTTTCTCCTGTGCTTTTGTGATAGGACTTGGTTCCACTCACATTTGTCAGAATTTCACAGTATCCGCACCTCTTTTCCCTGCACCTCCTCGGACATTCACCATTTTCCCTCAGAATCACTTTCTCTTACTTAAACATACGCACTTAGCCCTTGGCAAGCGAAGTGGAATCTCCGGTCCTTGTCCGACCTCAGTGTTTAAGCTGCTGAAACACAGGGCATATTTGGTTTAGATATTTTACACTTGTGAAAATAAACCACCTCCTGCAGTCACACCAGCTCAGTTATATTCCTCGATAGGGTCAGGGTAGATGATCTGTTAAAGGAAAATAATACTTAATTAGAAAGGAATCAAATGTGAACTCCTGGTTCCTTGAGGGTGAGGGGAGGGGCAAGGAACAGTTACAGATAAGTCCTGAAAATAGCAGGGGATGAAGAAACCACTCTTGGAATGTTACATCTGTTGGCTCATAGTAATCTGCTTTCCTTAAATTTACATTCTCATTCTTCAGCTCCAGGAGGTTTCCCAATGCCTACTCCACTCCGGTATTAGAAGGTTCCAGACTGATGAGGTGGGGAGGGAACTCTGTTAATGGACCGTCATTACCTCCGTCCCTGCAAAGAGACTGTGGAGTTGTGCTTCTTGGGTTGCTTGGAGCTGCATCCTTGAATCAAATCAAGGCCTTCACTGAGCAAGTGTAGACAACTCAGTTCATCTCTCAAGCTGAGAGTAGGTTGTTTCCTGCCTATTAACAGATCCTTAGGGCCTAGGAAGAGCACAGGCAAACCAGCATAAGGAAATTAGTGTGAAATAGGGGGAGCCTCAAGTTGATCATTCTGTTGGGGAAATAGTTGTCCTCAAATATCTGAGAACGTTTTCTTGCCCCTCTCTGTTCTCTGGTGCTTTCTCTGGACCTAAGCAAGTATTTCCTGCCTTTCTGATCCTCTCTGTGTGCATGGGTGTTAGAGGAAGAAGATTTGTGATAAGGGAGCAGTTGGTGAGCTGGCAACGTGTCTGTGATACCGATTGTTCTCCAGAATGAGGGAGTGTTTGTGGTGCTGATGCTGGTAAGATCAATTAGGAGTAGTCACTTGGTCATGACATTGAGTCCTTTCATCACAACCTGGTGGGTTCGTGTCCCTGAAGTATGCTCATTTAGGGCCAGGTCAGTGGTGAGTGGGAAGACTCCCCACCCATCATACTCCCTGCCATTCTGATAGTTTACCAAGCAGGAGTTCATGTATCTTTAGTTTTGTTTTGTTTTGTTTTTTAAGGAAAAGTTCAGGCAGGAATGAAGGCAAGTAGGCAGGTAGGCAGAAAGAGAGAGAAGGAAGAAACACTCAACTTATTTTTCATTTAATTGTTCACATTGGTTGTTTCCCTCTGGCCCCACATCTTGAACCTGGGACCTTGGGGTGTATGTGGGATGCTCCCAGGTGTTCTAGACCACTAAGCCACCAGGGCTGTGCCTGGGTTCATCTATTTTTGAAGCTTAAGAGATGAGGTCATTGTTGAAAATTAGAAAATTAAGTTTTTTAAATTGGGCTTTTGTTAGATGTCAGAACCCAGAATCTTACAGAGATTCTCCTGGTGGGATTATACTTTCTATTCTGTAGAAATGATATTTCTTTCAGAAGTAGGAATTTTGGACTTATACAGCATGGAGTCATACCTGCTATTCCTACAAGCTCTGCATGGCTGGCTTCTGATCAGAGTGCCAGAAAGTTCCTGGAGGTATGTAACATGGACAGCTAGGACATTTTGAGAAGCCTTGTCCTCATCCATGTCCTCAAAAGCAGCTTCCAATTGCTTGCCTGTTGGTCTCTCCTTGAAGGCTCTGTGTGCTGCCATGGAATGCTCTGAATTTTTAGACGTAAAGTTCAAAAGAAAAGGGAACGTGGCAAATGATGACAAACCTCAATCCAGGAAAAGACAGATGCCTTTACAAGATAATGATGTCTTCTGAGGGTCCCTCGTCTCTTTGTGCCCTGTTTTGGCTCCTGTTCCCTTCCTGCTCTGCGCAGTAGAGTGGTGTTGTCAGGCTTTGTAGCTTATGGGAAGAAGAAACAGGTTCTGGAGTCAGAGGCTGAGTTTCGATTCAGGCTGGCCAATGATGAGTATCATTTTAGGCAAGATACTTATCTTTTGTGAAAATATTTCCTGCATTGGGTGTACCTGGGGGTTAAATGATGTCAGTAAAGTGCCTCACGTATGGTAAATGCTACTACTTGTTTTTGTTTTTAAGTTAATGAGACTGTGCTGTACTGAAGAATATTTGAGTAAGTACTGCTCTCAGGAGGGTAACAGCTAAGATGATCTTGACTAACTGTTGAGTGCTTAATATGTGTTGGGAATTGTTCTGAGTGTCTTAAATATTTTGGTTTATTTAATCCTCATAATGGCCCCGTGAGGTAAGTGCTATTAATATATCTGATTTTTAGGTGAAGAAACTGAAACACAGAGAGGTTAAGTAACTTCTCAAGTGTCAGAGAAAATTCTAGTATGTGAACACAGGCAATCTGGCTACAGTGTCTGGCCTTTTAACTGTTGTGCTCCACCCTGCCTGTCCATTCCAGGCTATTCCATTAGGGAACCAGTGTTGTCAGCAGCCTGCTAGTGCATGGCAGTGTTGAGACCCTCAGAGGTCATACTCCAGGCATCCTGCCCTTGTATCCCACATTACTCGGTCACCTTGCTGCTGTGACCAGGAGGCTGGTCCAAGACAGCCTTCCTACTGAACAAACGGCCCACTGAGTACTTTCCTTTTGATTGAGATCTTTCCCTCCCTCTTGGCCAGATTAGGCTCTTATTGTCAACATGTTAGAAAGCCAAGGCTGTTTCTTATGGGAGGTGGTGGGGATGAGAGGAGGCCAGAGGGCCATGGAGAGTTCAAGGAGCCAGAGAGAAATTTCAGGCATTGTTCCTTGACCCCCAGGGTCCTCTCAACTTGTTAAGAGTTTCCATTGGACACTCTGGTCTAGTACTAGTTTTCCAGCTCTTTCCTAAACTGCTAGGCTCAACCTTCTTAGTTTAAAGCAATAAGTTTAACAGGTTGGGGAGGGCACCAGTCTGAGATGTAACTGGAAGAGCAGTGCTGGTGCTGTCTGTGGCTCTTACTGGAGACTGGCCGCAGGACGGACGAGGGGCCAGGCACTAAACTCTATAGAGGGGAGAGGATGGCCCTACTGGGGCTGCGGCTTGCCATAATCTGCAGATGATGCTTTTCCTCTTCTGCCCTGACCTCAGTCACCACCTCCCCACCATCTTTTCCAGGTGTGGCCTGGTTAGCTCCTGCTCTGAGTCTGGGGAGAGGCAAAACTGAATGAAAGGCACACAATTTCCAGCTAATGATTCTGAAAGGATCCTCCTCTTACTGTCTCAGGGCTTCACCCTCCCATTTAAGAGAGGTTTCTCCTTGCCCATGCAGTCAGCATCCCTAGCCCTGCTCCACTGGTCTGAGGTCAGTTGTGTTCAGTCCAGAAATGAGCTCTAACTGCTTCAAGGACCTTATGGAGTCAGTCGCCTTTCTCATCTTTCACCAGTGACCTTTCTTATCTCCCAAATCAACAGATTTTCCCGACCATCCACCTAATACTAACCACATGCTAGGTGCTGCGGAAACAAAGAGAAATGCAGCAGCGCTTCTGCCCTTCTGGAGCTGTCCAGTGTGGGTGATCCTATTGGCCCCTTGACAATTAATACCCATGATGGGACAGAAAACAAGATTTGGTCTCATGGGGCAGACAAATACAAGGCTGCCTTTCAGCCTGCAGTGCCATCTAGTCCTGGGCCATGTCCCATTCTGTGTGTCTGGAGAACCTAGTGCATGTGACCCTGCCTCTGGGTTTGGTGGCTGTGATCACGGCATCCTGAGAGGGCTTGGGGTCCTCACTGGGCCCCCTTAACATCCAGATGTGAAGACATCTCTTTCGCTGACTGTTCCTACCCACTGTTGGGCTATCTGAGAGATGGGCTCCCTGAAATGTCCTCTGAAGAGATGCCAACTTCATGGACGTGGAAAGGGCACTTTTGGGGGAGGATATGTAGCTACATCACCCAATTCTGCCTTCCTTTTAGGGTTTGGGTTTGACAGCTACTTTTCCCCTTTAGTGCTCTGCTTGGGAAGGAAGGCTCAGGAGCACCAGGAAGGAGCCCACTGCCCCTGTCCTAACCCCTCCAACCAGTGTCAGGTCTCCTAGGAGGCATCAAACAATTCTAGCTAAGTCCCTGGTCTGGGCCATAGCTGGTGTCTGAAGTGCCAGATAGGGTCGGAGAACCATGACTTCCCTGCGGAAGCTCTTACTAGGAAAGTTCTGGCTTCTCTGCAGAGGAACCAGAGAGTTCCCCTGCTTTTGCCAAGGCACCTGGCGCAGGTTGCTGAGGTCTTCCCCTGCAATCACCACCCCTTGCTAGTCCCCACAGTCACGGTGAGGAAAAGTGCTCATCAGAATTCTGAGAGCTGCAGACAACCTCACTCTTGTGTAAGGGGTGTGATTGCTGGGTAGGTGGACCAGGCGCAAAGGTCCCTCCTACCTGACTTATAGGCAGCGAGGGTGATGAATAGACAAACGACAGTGACTTTGAATGACTTGTGGGTTAGGGGCACTGATGTAGTCAAAAATCTACGTATAGTTTTTGACTCCCCCAAAACTGTACTACTTATAGTCTCTTGTTTACTGGAAGTCTTGCTGATAGCATAAACTTCCAGTTAGGACAGCTTTTATACATCACACATATATATATATATATATTATACTCTATTCTTAGAATGAATGAAGCTAGAGAAAAGAAAACATTAAGAAAAGCACAAGGAAGGGAAAGGCAATTACTTTACAACATGTGTTGATATATTGTTTACATTATCTGTTTATAAGAAAATCTGATTATAAATGGACCTTTGCAGTTCAAACCCATGGTGTTCAAAGGTCAGCTCTAGTTCCTCTCCCTCTCAGGCCAGGACTGTCTCTATTGTGTACTGCTTGATCCTCTACAAAAGGGAAATTCTGTTTCTCATGTTTTCTGCACTGTGTATTTGTGATCTTTTCAGATTGGCTTATTGGTGAAGAAAAGGGAAAGAAACTTACCATTTGTTGCATATTCGCCAACACTGCATTCTGCCTTAAATGTCTCATGTCTTAATGAGGCCTCTCCATGACTTCTGTCATCTTTCAGACAAGGAAACAGATTTAGAAAGGTTAACCAACTTGCCACAGGCATGTAGGCTGAACCAATGAATTTCTTCTTGGACCTACCAACTTTTAGTTGACATTTGCCCATGTTTTCTGGCTCAGTGAATGATATTATGTTACTCTCAGATAATGGTGCCTCCAAATTAAATTTGAGCCAGTTTGTTTAAGGACTGCTGGTATGATTTTTTTAACCCCCAGAAGCCTGGGTTAATAAATCTCAGCGATGTGTCCTCTTTTTAATTAGGAACATTATACCTGTCCTTTGGGTAGGAAGCTGACGTCATGGAGTGTGAGCTGTACCTTGGGGTGGTTTCCAGGGAGTGAAGATGGGTGGTACTGACTCCGTCTGGCCCAGGAGAGCTGCAGGGGCCACCCAGCCAAAGGGGGAGGGTTGAACCACATCACCTTGTTGGTGTCTCAGTTCTGAGGTTCTGTAGTAGCTGTGACAAAGCACAGAACTTAAGAGTCCTCTTTGCACATTAAGGTATTGTCCTGGTGTTTTTCTCACTGCTAATGCCAGCAGTGAATTCTCTAGGGAAAGTCAGGTATCTTAGTGATCACTTGGTCTCTAAAGGGACTCTGAGAAATGGTAGCAGATAATATTCCAATTAGAAAACAGTGAACTCAGGGAACAGGAGAAAGTACAGGGTCAGCCCGCAGTTTCCTCCTCAGCCTCGTCGGAGGTGGGAGCTGGTGTTTGGGGTAGTAAAAGAGGATACTATGCCCTAACAAGGTTGTCCATTATAACTAGTACCAATGCCCAGTGACCACTTTATATGTGCCATCTAAATTCCCATCAATCCCATAGCAAAGCTCCCTGGTAGATAGCACTAGCCTCATTTCACTGATAGGGAAACGAAGGCTTAGAGAGATTAAATAATTGGCCCCAAATCACATAGCTAGTAATTGGTAGAGCCAGGATTTTAACCAAATGTGTTGAATTCTAAAGACTTTTAGGTAGGGGCATTAATGGGTGGGTGATGGACTGGCTGACCTGAGACCTGGGTGAGGAGCAGGAAGGCGCTGGATAGAAAAAGAATGTCAATGGGGTGAGTATTGGAGGGCTGGGGAAGAAGCCTGAAAGAGCTGGTCTTTTTCCTACTCTTGTCTTTTTCTCCTTATCCTGTTCCTGGTCCACTGTCCTTGCCCTCTTTCTCCTCTTTTTCCTCTTTTCATCTTCATTTTCCTGCTATGCCTGCTGGATTTGTTGGGGGGTGGGCAGTTCACAGTGGTGTAGTGAGCACTGCCAAGGTTTTTCTGTTCCTGTCCTCCTTCTGGGTTTCCCTCCCTCCCATGCTGTCCTCTCTCTTCTTGCCATCTGTCTGCTGTTTCACTGCACTCTATAGTCATCAGAAGGGTAGGGTGAGGATGGGGCAGAGGCAAGTTCTATAGGGTGGCGAGCTGGTTGGAGATGGCAGATGTCTGTACCGCTGCTCGTGACTTGAAGTTGACCCACCCGAGTCTGCTGTACAATAACTGCTATTCCACCAGCTTCGGCCTCATCTTGCACTTTCTATGCTTCATCCTCTTTCTGTATTGATTTTGGCCTAGCATTTCAGCCAAGATAATTTGACTCCTCTAATTTCTGTGACAGCACCTCCCAGCTTTTTGAGAGAATATGAAGAGTGAGACAAATTCAAATACTGTCTTGGCAACTTTTAAACTGACTTTGATAAAGTCACTTAACCCTGTGATTTTCAACCAGTGGTGATTTGGGACTCCTGAGACATTTGGCAATGCCGGGGGACAGTTTTATTTGTCACAACTGTACTACAACTAACGCTACTGGCATTTTATGGGTAGAGGCCAGGGATGCTGCTAAACATGTTGCAAAGTACAAGAGAGCAAAAATCGCTCCATCCAGATTTTCAGTGTGGCTGAGGTTGAGATGGTCCCTGACGGTCCAGCCTAAGTTTCTTCAGCTGCAAAAAGAGTATAATGATACCTGGCTCCCTAACTTGGGAGGCTCGGGTGAGATAAGATGCCAAAGTACTTGATAGCACTGTTAAATTTCTGTTCATCCGAAGTTCATTCATTTGGATTTAGGGCATTTCATACTAATTAGTACTGTTGCTGTTCACAAATTGAAGAAGTCAGTGGTGAAAAAAACGGTGATGAGGATTCAGCCCTCTGGGATCCCCACAGAAGCGTTTCTTGGGACTCTTAAGGATCCATTATCGGTTGCCCCCAGATTAGAGTTGTTCAACAGCTCCTGAATCTTCACCCACACTATAATGCAGATTTTATTTCCTGGTCATCCAGACAGCTTAATGAGATCTGAATATGTTCCCTATGGCGTTCTTCTGGGCTTTAGCAGGCAGCAAAGGAAGAATTGAGATTGGTTCGTATAGTCTTTTTCTTAGTGCACCCTGTTAGATAATGATTTCTGTTTTTCCCTGTAAATGTTCACACGTTACCTGTTCTGTAATCCAGCCCTGTTTGCCAGTTGGAAGCTTCCAGAATTCAATTTGGCAAAACATTAGGCAAATATTTACCCATTTTTAGTCCTCTGACCCTCCTTGTATTTTATTAAAGGTTACCAGCACTGGTCTGTGAACACATAGTAGAGTTCTAGTATGGTTATCCTTGAAGATGAGCATAGTAAACAAGGTTTGCTGAGACGACCCACTGTGGCTGGGCCCAATGGATAACTTGGCTTCTCTAAAAGCACTGGTGTGGGACTTCATGGGTAAGCATTAAGTTATCTAAGAATGGGGAATCAGAACAGATAAACTCTGTGATACATACCATCTGCTGATCCATGGTATCAGCTATAATGTTAACTCAAAGTGGATTGGCTTTATGAACCACAGTGGTTTTAAAACTACAGTTCATGACCCTCCCTTCAGAGTCAGGTTAGATGATCATTACCAACATGTTTTAATAAAATAGAAATATCAGAGTGCGTTGCACAAAGAGATGGTAAGTCCTGTTTCATACAACTTGCATTTTCAGTTTTATGTGTGTGAGGAATATGCTGGGACCTACTCCAGTTCGTTTGCTTATAATGGGTCGCAGTTTCCAAGCTTGGGAGAGCAGCAGACAGTGGTCTCTGCAGACCCACATAGATGGTTCTAAAGTCTAGAATTTAATTCTGAAACAGTGACTGTTAGACAAGGGTTGCCCTAATCTCTGTGCTGAAGAGGTTCTCGACATTGCTTGAGAGTGTTCAGTTCAGTTGAGACCAGCCTGGAAAAGGCAAGAGGAGAGGAAGGGAATGCCGGAGGAGTGTGACTGCTTCCAGAAACCTGAGCAATCTTAGCTCCGTGTCTTCTGTGCTCTGCTTTTGGGCTCCTGGCCTGCCCACCCTTTAGTCCGGCTATGAAACTAAAACTAGCTATTCAAAGAAGTTGATCAGAAGGGCTTTTGTAAGAGCACTGCCTTGAAGGGAACCTGGGTTTGGGACGAAAGCCGCACCCAAACTGGACCTCAATGCCTGCTTCCTTTCTCACTTGCCCAGCTCTGCTACCACTGGGCCTGAAACAGTGCGCTCAGGGATTTCACCTGAGGCGACAGCCAGGGTCCAGCAGAAGGCTGAAAGCTATAGATTTAGGAGACACGTTGAGAATTTGTTGTTACCCGGTTATGGGTACTTGAGAGAAAAAGGAGAAATGAGAGACAATGTTCTCATTGGCAAAAACACTCACACAAAGCCATGTTGTTGCATGGGAAATTTCCTTTTGTCTGTCATCCCTCCTCACGTCTGAGAGGCAGCTTAGAATACGGAAAGAGTAAACTTTGGAGTCGAATCCTACCTCTGCTCTTTGACCATATCACTGAATTTCTTCTCCCTCATAGACCTCGGCAATCAGAGGGTCGTGAAGGCTCAGTGAGAAACACAGATGTAGTATTTGGTCTCTGATAAAGACCATCTCCCTCTCAGGCCTTTTAACCTTGGTTTCCCGTGACTGATTTAGACACTGGCCCTTGGTAGGTCAACCATTTGGATTTCAGCAGGTTCCTGGAAGCCCAGAACCAAGAAGACTCTGGGTGGGCCCCGGGCAGACCTCTAGGGACTCAGCAAACCCTGCCTCGATGGGAGTCACAGCAGTTTTAGTCCTGCTCCCGGAGGTCTTAAGTCTTTGTTGTTTGGTTTGGGGTCATTTCAAACCGAACACATTAAGTACAGTGATGCAGTGGGGCGCGTTGGAGGAAGCACAAGACTTACATTTGGAAACAAAATGCATAACTGTTGAGATGCCATGACAGGCTGCTTGGTATTACAGAATTATTATTTATTAGGGAACGTTTAAATTCATCAGAGAACACCGTTTCCCATAAGATAACCACTTTGGACTAGTAGTCTCTTTTCATTATTCTACCATTTAATAATAATAATAATAATAATAATTACTATTATTATTATTATTCTGTCATATGTTGGATCAAATGCATCAGCCAAAGTACTGTTTTGCAGATTGGGAGGAGAGCTTAGAAGCTTCCCCTCCTGCTGTTGAGTCAGACTCCAGCTAAGGCATGTGTATACTTGTGGGGGACTTTCTAGGTCTGATTTTAGAATTCCTGCTTAACTGCATACAGAACATCTCCCCCAGCCATGCCTGACCACAGTCTGCTGCTTGCTGTTATCGTCAACGCGTTAGGACCTGAAGTTGGAAAGAGACTAGAGGAACTGATCTTTCAGAAGAGACTATGCATCCTTAACCCCTCCTCCCCCACCCCCAAAAATAAAGTAGTTATTTTTTTATTGTGATAAAATATGTCACATAAAAATGATCACATATTGGAAGGTGTTCAGTGGTTTTAATATTGTACATTCACAGTCACACTGGGCAACTACCACCACCAAGTCTTCCCTCCTCAAACTCTGTACCCGTTAAATAGACGCCTCCTCCCCACCGCCCGAGTCTCTGGTAGCCACTGTTCTACTGCCTGTGGATTTGGCTCCTCCTCTGAGTGGAATCAGATAGTATTTGGTTTTTTATCACTGGCTTATTTCACTCAGCATGATGTCCTCAAAATTCATCCATGTTGTATGTAGCATGTGTCAAGTTTCTTCCCTGTTAAAGGTCAAATAATATTCCAGTGTGTGTGTGTATACCTTATTTTGCTAATCAGTCCATCCCACAATGGACACTTGGGTTGCTTCCACCATTTGGCTATTGGAAGAAACCCATTTTGACATATTAAGATGAAAGTCTGCTTCCCTTGCCTCCTTGTGAGGTAGACAAGTTGAAACACGGTGCTCTGTGTAAGTAATGTGCGAATGTATCTGCATGTCCGTCCATCTGTCTGAGTTTATGTAAATAGTTCAGGTTTTAAAGCCCTGTTTTATATCTGGAGAAACTCCCTGCCCACCTGGTTTGTCAAAGACTCTTGATGAAAGAGTAAATAGGCTAGTTCCTGATGTCAGAGAAGGCTCACGCAGGCCCCGCCCCTGGGTCACAGAGGTACTTCCCTGCTCTGGGTGGCCTCTCCTGACAGTGCCTCCTGGGCTGAGCTGTAGACTTGGGTGGTGGGAGGCCCAGCCCCCAGAGCCTGACAGCCGTTGGGGGTAGGGGGTGCAGCACTGGGCCTGTCATTGCTGGGTGTACGACTCTGGCTGTTACTTTTACCTCCCTCAATCTCAGTCTTTGCATTCAAGAGGATTTTTAGGGTCCATGTTCATGGAAAGTACCCAAAGCTGTTAGCCCAAGACCTGGCTTGTGGTCTGTGTTCAAAACACCTTTGTCCCTTTCTCCCCACTTCTTCATCAGATAGTGACAGACTTACTGAAAGTCCTTATTTCATTTACCCGTGTAGCCCAGGGCTTACATGCTGCCTGGCACACAGAAGGGCTGCCTGTGGAATGCTTATTAACTTGATGTGAAACAAAGGCTAGTCTGCAGCAGTACTTTCCAAAAATGTTCCGAGCAAACAGCACCAGTGGAATAAGGACAGGCCTCCTAAAGGGACCACTTTGAAGACAATATTATTTATTTGGATAAGTACATTCTGGCTTGTTTGAAAAATAAAAACGTAATTCTGGCCTTACTACTTTTTTGGTCACCACCTCCTTGTCTGTGTGTAGAGCATTTTTAAAAGATTATTCGGCAGATCTTTAAAAATAGGTCAGTTGTCAGGTATCTTTGCAAGAACACATCCCAGTGACTTTAAGAATTTTCATAAAGCTAAACATTTCTCCTTGGATGAATAAGCCAAGGAGGTTGGAAAACAAGTCCCAAGCTAGTGATATGGAATCACCTCAGTAAAGTAGGGTGCACTTGTATGTGGGAGTGGGGGGAGGGCGTTAATAACGCATGATAGAAGCAAACCCATCATTGAGGTCCCCACCTTCACCTGAGGGCTGGCTTTGATTTGTTCAAAAAATCAAAGCAGAGAGAAGGGTCTGAGGATTGTTGGCGGGGTTCCATATGCCAGGTGGAAGGCAGAGGAGAAAGTTCTCACATGAAAGCTCTGCCCTGGACTCAGGCTGCAGCAGCACATGGGAATGTCAGAGCAGCCATGAGGTCCTGAGCAGCCTGCTAATTGTAATGGGTTTCATTAGCATTGGTCTGCAGTCAGGGTTGCTTTGGTGACAGAAACTTCCTTTCTTTCTTCTCAGAGACTACATTATTGTCTAATACCAAACGCAGCCAAATGGGGGTCTCCTCTCTGTGTTTTCCATGGGGCCCTAAACCATTGGGACCGTCCTGATAGAATCTGGTGTTTGCCTTTCACAAACAGCTCTGTAAAGCACAGCAATTTAAAAAGGAGGCATCCTTGTTTTTGGGACTCTCCAGGGCTACAGGGATATTATTATTATTATTATTATTATTATTATTATTATTATTATTATTATTATTATTATTATTATTATCACATCACTAGGCTGATCTGCTATTTCAGAAGGACCCAATTGTTGCTTAGCCCTAAGTGCCTGTGGGAGCCTTCGAGCTCCGTGAAGGGGTGTGGGAATGGAGTCTGTGAGCTCAGTGTCTATTGCCTTGAGCAGAGGGCCACTTATAAGGGTCCTTAAGAGTGATGAGTGATGGTGGAGTTGCCCAAACTGGAGAAGCTGCCCAGTGGTAGGTCCCATCTCAATGCACTGGACCTCGGGAGGGCGGGAGGTGCCTGTCGCCAGGTGAGTAGAACTGCCGAGATCGGAATTTCAAGGAACTCCTCAAGTTTGCCTGGCCCCACATGACGAACTCAGAAACAGACTTTGTTTCAGAGTTTGCTCTCCTTTCTTTTGGGTGGGTGGCACCAGTGGCCTCCGTAAGAAAGCTGTTCCCAGGAAAAAAGGCAAAGTGTTTTTCCTAGGCTGAAGAACAGAAACAAGGGAGCTGGTGTGCTGTGGGCTCACAGCTGGAAAGACTCCAGGTCCTATGGCCCCCTGTTTTAGGCCCATATTCGATGGCTCACTGTGGGCAGTAGGTGAGATCGTTTGCATCCAAGTACGGGGGGTATGGAGTCATGACACTGAAGGGCTTTCTTCATGAAGAATTTATAGGTCTCCGTTACTTTGTCTAAATATTTGGCAGCATTTGGCATGATCTCTGCCTTCTCTTCTTGACCAGACTTTATTTTGCTCCTCTCTGAACTGATTGAAGCCCAAGTGATGCTATGGGAGGAGTCCTTTTTCTGACTATAGTACTAGAAACCCAGGGCAGCAACTGACTTGCGTACAGCACTGAGGTAGGAGTTGGGCCAGGGTCTTAACACTCCCCAGAGGCTCAGGCCTGGCATTAGCCTGAGGCTCGCTGCTCCAGGGGTCTCTGTGTCCCGCAGTCATCCTCCTGAGCCCTTCTGTACCTGGAGCTCTGCTCCAGTCCCTCCTGTCACAACTAAGTCACCCACATGTAGCCCCCAGGGCACAGTGACAAGTTCACATTGTCCCTGCAAGACAGCGCTTAGGAAGACTACACATACCCAAACCCTTTGGGGGTGTTCTTTTCCAACATCATACAGAACTGGATATTACAGTCCAAAAAGGCGTCCCAGTTAGACGGAGGCACACAGCCCATGCACTGGCCAGTTGTGTTAGACTTGTGCTGGGGTAGGGGATGTCACACCACAGACTGGATGAGGTCCCCATGGACGAGGAGGGGCAGTTCAGGGGCCTGGTGTTTTCCCGTTGAGCTTCAGCAGGCTTCATTTGGTGGATCATCTCAAATTTCCCCAAAGCCCGAAGCGAGTCTTCATCTCTAGATGAGAAATGCTTGAGGGGACCTGAGTCCAATAACACTCTCTGTGAACCTAAGGGGATTTTTTCACTTCCTTTTGTAACCAACCACCACCTCCTTTCCAATCAATACCAGAAATTAAGCCCACTGGGAGGCATTCTTCAGCCAGCTAGAGCCTCACTGTTGGTTCAAGGGCAGATGCTTTGGTGACCTGCCCACTGCCCACCCACCTCCATCGCCTTGTTGCAGCATACAAAACCGGTTGAGAAGCCTGCTGGTCCGCATGGCTTTCCCGTGGGTTCTCCTGAAGTTCTGTGGTGGTGAGTTGTGCATATGTGTGGGCCTTATCACGCTGGATGGGCCATTCTCCTGTAGCAGCTTGCCCTGCTAATCTGGGTGTGGTGCCCCCACTGTTCACCCCACTACCTGTACCCATCATCAGCTCTCAGGTTGCTCCACAGCGATCCCTGGGAAGGCCTCTCCCCGATACTGCCCACCAGATCCTGGGCTCCTTAAATTCAGTAGCAAGTTGCTTCACTGCCCCAGATTTAGAACTTCAGGGCCAAGAAAGCGGGTTTGGGTGTGTTTTGGCTTTCACTAGTTAATTCACGTGTTCACTTTATACTCATTGAGCTCAACACCTGTTACGTGCTGAACATTCCAGACAAGTGCGACCCAGTGCCTGTCCTGGGGGAAGCTGGAGGTGTGGCTGGTCACGGACTGCAGTCAGATTCTCAGGTAGGGGGCGGGATCCACAGTGACAGGGTGGAGTGACCCAGCAGGGAGGGATGCGCTCTGCCCAGGGTTTGCTGGGAAGCCTCTGCCCAGAGCTACCTGCGAGGGCTTCTGGAAGCAGGCACAGTTGAGCCACTGTTGAGTTGGACTTCAGTGGCTGGACAGGAGCAAAGTAAGAGTCCAAGCTGAGAGATCCAACAGCCCTGAGACCAGAGAGAATGCGGCGGAGCCTGGACATGGTGAGTGGGTTAGTGTGGCCAGGATTAGAGCAGGATAGGGATGGTGTGTGTACCAAACATACTGAATATGAACTCGGCATGGGCTGAGTTTTGAAAGCGCTGCATTTTCAGAAAATTACAATATCCTGTGATGACAAGAGGACCTGTTGCATTTTGAAAGCAGACCAGCAAACAGGTGTTACGAGGTGACTGGAGACTGGGACGTTTGGGTGCATCTGTTACCGTGTTGTTCTCATTGAAGGACTGTTTCCCTACTGGTATGAGGAGGCTGCCTCCTCCATTCCCCACCCTGCTTCAGTGACTGCTCAGACTGTGAAAGGGAGCTGGAAACAATTGGTTTGTCCTGATCTCATTCTACTGTCCCGTGCAGAACCTGTGATCAACCTGATGCTGGGTTCCATGTTCTGCAGCCCCAGGAATACTGACCCATGGGTGTGAAGGAGGCAGACAGGAGGCCACGGGCCTTGACGGTCAGAGTGCACAATGACCTTGGTCCCTCTGGCTCTGAACCCACTTGTGTGCCTCTGGGCAGGTCATCTGGGTTCTCTGTGTGGGCTTTCTTATCTGTAGGCAGGTCTAGATGTGCATGACAGTGCTCTTTCTGCATTCTACTTGAAGCCCATATGAAGCGCTTTACACACAGGCTTGTTTTGTTTTAAAGGAAAGGTGCAGGCAGGAAATAAAGACAAATAGGCAGGCAGGCAGGAAGAGAGAGGAGGAAGAAGCATCTGTATTTTATTTCTATTTAGTTGTTCACATTAGTTGCTTCTACCCTGGGCCCCAGGACTTGAACTCAGGGGTGTGTAGCCTGTTCCTTTGGACCTAACTGCTGCTCCCCAGAGCACGCCACAAAAGTCACTTTAAACCTAGAAGGCCTGGTGAGCCTGGTGGTTCAGCAGTTGAAGTCTCTGGCTCTAGTTGTATCGTCCGTGTTAAGCCCAAGGACACGTGTTTACAGCCTGGCAGCAGGGGAACAACCAGCGTGAACCTCTAAATGGATGGACAAGTACTTCTTCCTCCTCTTCCTGCCTCTCTGCCTGCCTGCCTACTTGCTGTCATTCCTGCTTATTCCTTTTTAAATAAATACTTCTTTAAAGAAAAAGTGTAAGGACTGAGCTCTCCACATACATCCATTCGTAGCCCTGGGCTTGTTCATTCGCCTCCTCTTTGTCGGGAAGGACCTTCTACAGAAGGGGCTGTTCGAGATCCCAGTTCTGGGAGAAGCGTGATTGTGGGTTTGGACAGACTACATCTCTGTGAGTTCTTCTCTGTCAAGTAAAAAAAAAAAAGTGCTACCTTTTGACCTCCCCTCCCCTGCTCAGTAGCAGACAGGCTGCTCTGCGAAATCACATGCAGGCCTTCCACACAGGCTTCTGTAAAGGATGGTGAGGTCTACAGGCTTCTGATAAAGGATGGTGAGGTCTACAGGCTTCTGATAAAGGATGGTGAGGTCTACAGGCTGGCTGTTCCGCTTCCCGACAGAAGCCCTTCTCTTTCGGAAGCCTTGTGTCTGGAAGGTCGGCTGTGGAGGCTCTGGGAGCCAGCGCCAGACCTTTTCTGCCATGAGAGGTTTGGGGTGAATCTGCACTTGCTTCCACATTGCCTTCTTGTGATACTTGTACACTGCTTCCATTCCATTCCCCGTGCCTGTTGACCCAACATCAGACTTCAGGCCCAGGAAGAGAGACTTCTCAGTAGATGAGAGCTGGGTGCTGTCAAGGGGCCATGTTTCTCCTAGCTCAGGTCATTTGTTCTCTGGACCAGACATTTCCCTGAATGCCGGCTGGTGTGTCAGTGTGGGGCGTGCCTCCGAGTGTTAACACGAAAGTCTGCCCTGCCTTCTCTGGCTGGGATTTGACGTGTCCCACTTTAGACCAGCACCTTAAAAACTCTCTTTGAAAAATGCTTGTGATTGGCTCATTTCTTTAGTTTAAAAAATGAGGCTTGATAAGGTGAAAGCTATGACCTGGGACATACACCCGGTAAGGTGCATGAAGATTTGGTTTTTAGTCCTTCACCCTGGCCATCAGCAGATGGTTTTGCCATGTCTCAGATGAGGAGGAGAGAGACATAGACAAAGAAGGGATGGTTTGCTGCCCAAAAGAGAACTAAGAATCAGACCAGTCACCTCCCTCCATTTCACAGTGGCTACTACAGAGCAAGCAGGAGGGTGTGGCAGGGTGGAGAGAAATGGGTTCTTGGTACACGGTATGGATTCAAGTCTTTGCTCTGTCTGATGAGTTCTGTGATCTGGAGCAATTCATGGGCTCCACTGAGCCTGTGTTTTCTGACAGTGGATAATGCTGCCATCATCTGCCTTACAGGGCTTTTTTGAGTACCATAAGAGATACGCGCGTGAAAGAGGTCCATCAGTGCTACAGATGTTCAGGGAGAAAGGAGAGAAGAGGAAAAGGAAAAATGACCATGTTGGCAGTGGGATCTGTTACGCCGGACAGCTCAGGCATGAATGGAGACTGTTGTTCCATATTTGGGATTTCCCATCCTCTCTGCCTTGGGACACCTGCCACAAATTCCCAAGGTCTCTCTCTTCCATCCAGGTTGACACACGTTTGTACAGAACAGGTGACAGGTGGTGGTGCTGGTTACCACCCTGGGGCCTGGCTCCCCTCAGAGCGTCATGGTGTAAAGTACGAGGGAGAGGGTGGGCGTGGGCGTGGGCCCTTGGGTGGACAGACCTGTCTTGGGAAGACCTGCTTGTGGTGACACAATCTAGAGTGACACAGTTCAGTCTGCGTGCCACCCACTTTGGGAGAAACGCTGTAGCCGAGTGAGTTGGACCCTTCTCCTGAGACTGACGTTGGCAGTGACAGAGGGCCCGGCCTGGAGATGGGGAGTGAAAGCTGGAGGTGTCTTGGACGCTGGAGAAGCCGCCCTGCCTTTCTCCCACACCACTTTTAACTTCTTGTAGCTTCTGCAGCTCCTGCCTGGGAGGAGTTTGACTCTCACTCCTTCAAGGAGCCCCCTGTGAAGGGCACTGTCAGCCCACCGCTCTTCTTCTTTTCACACCAAGCAGGTTATTCTCAGGGGCAATTTATTAAGAGTCCTGGGCATCATCTACTGAAGAGCCATTTGTGTAGTTCTAGTATAACTAGTTCTTCAAACAGCTCTGCGAGGGAAGTATTTGTATCATCCCACCCCCATTTTATAGATGAGGAAACTAAGACTCAGCACCACTAAGTGGCTTTGCCTAGGTCAACCTGAGGACAAAGTGCCAGAGCTAGGATTCAAATGTCTGCTCTCTTGGCTCCACAGCCGTGGCTCTCCATGCTACCTCACCTTTCTTGCCAGTCAGTAGAGGTCCCTTTGGACTTTCCCTGTTCTCCGGAACCCTGAATGGCTTTGCTGAATGTTACATTTTCTTAGCCCTTCTGGGCCACTCTGACCAAACATCAGTCCAGTAGTTCTCACCTAGTCTACACATTGGAAACATATGGCAGCTTTAACCAAGCTCTGTGCCAAATTGCAGTCCAAATCAATTATGTCAGAATCTAGTGGGTGGGACCCAGGCAACAATGGTGGTAAATCTCTCAGGTGCTGCTGAAGTGCAGCCAAGGCTTAGGGTTCCTGCACTTGCCACCTGGCCTTCAGCTGGTCGTGCTCCTTTGAGTAATAGCAAAATTCTTCAGCCAGCCCTTTAGGTAGCCCACCTACAATGGCTGCTGCACTGATAACTCTGCCACTGACCTTTTATTTTAATGGTGTCATTCAGCTGATATAATTTTATGAGCAGCATCTGCACTCACAGCCTGGGCTTCTTGGAGACAGATGCTGGAATACAGACAGTTGTTCTGGAGTGGGCAGTGGGGTATTGTCAGGAGAGTTATGTTTTTCAGTTTTGCCAAAACAAAGTCCAGCTTGTAGCCCCTACATTCACTCGCTTTTTTTCCAGTGCCCGGGTTGAAGCATTTAAATGCTGCAGGTGAGAAAGGACAAAGCACAGATCCAAATCTGCACAATGTAAAAATATGCAAATTGAGGTTTCAAATAAAAACGAGATTTAATTTTTAAATCACATCTTTTACCTTGCTGTAGGGTTTCTCTGTGTGCCCCCAGGCAATTGCAGAACAGCAGCCTGATTTCTGGAAGACCTGTGTTGTATCTGGGCTCCGGATTATCAAAGTTTATACACTTAACCAACTCTGCACCCTTCCAGGGTGGCTGTGAAGACTGGGAGAATGGGCACAAGTTCTCACATAGTGTCAGGCCCAGAGTGCATACCCAATACATGAATTCTTTCCCTGCCTTCTCTGCTCCGCTTTAAAGATGGAAGTCTGTTCTGCTCAGCATTTAGTTTACTTAGAGTGTCAACCTAGTGGGAGTGAAGTAATACCTCTCAGGAGCAGAAGGGCTGGTCTAGGCAGTCATGTTATCCACAGGCTGGGAAGAAAGGAAGCATTTGGCTTCTCTGGGCTGAGAAGTGCCTCATCTTAGATCTTATTAAACCACTGGGTCTGACATGGTGAGAGGAGGCAGATGATTCATTTTCTGACAATAGGTGCTGATCTGAAAGCCCTGAGACCCAAGTAATTTTACCACATCTGGTGAATTTTGATTTGAGAGGATAATGCCTCTCTAACTCACTGTCACAGTGAGTCACAGGCTTATTTTCATCTTTTTTAAAATGGGAATGATAATACTACCTCCCTCACAGAGTTGTTTTGAGAATAAAGTAGGTTCATAGGCTAACCATTTCTTAAGCAGGGATTCTCTCCTAGCAATATGGAGGAACACACACACTTAGCTTATTCACAGGGCGGGTGTGTGTGTTGGGGGTGAGGTGAGGTTTTGCTTTCATCCAAGATGGGGGTGGAACATCTTTCCCTGTTTATCTCAGGGACAGGCTAGCTCTCTTGTGCTTAGTGGGCTTGGAGGCCAGAGAACAGCATAAATCCTTTTGGGCAACAATTGCGAGGCTTTGCTCTCTCAGTCTGACTTTTCTTTGGTTTGTGTTGTGGACAAGGACCCTAAAACAGTCAACATTTCTCGCTTTAGGAGAAGAGTTTCATTTCTCCTGCTGGTACATACCTCGTCTTAGTGCACTTTGCAGAGAGTGTGGGTTATTTTTTAAACAAAATGAACGTTTGTAGCAACCCTACCTCCTGCAAGTCTGTTGGTGCCCTTTTCCCAACAGCCTGTGCTCACAGTCGCTGCGTCACATTTAATTGGTGTGTGTACGCTGTTTTTGTGGGCATAATGCTATTGCACACCTAATAGACTACAGTATGGTGTAAACTTAACTTTATGTGCACTGGGAAACTAAAAAATGTGTGACTCACTTTACTGCAGTGGCCTGTAACCCAGGCCACAGCATCTCCGAGGTGTGTCTGTACACAACTGCCCTCAGGCTTTCCTTCCTTCCACTTCAAAGCTTTTAGATTTTAGAACCTCAAAGCTGTCTTTCAAATCTAAAGGAATGCGAATTTCATTTCAGTAAGTGGAGCGCTTTTTCTGGGTGGTGCTGATTTGAGCCAATGGGTGTGCTTGTCCCAGCCCTTCGCTCCGCCCCCCAGGCGGATTCGCCCCGCCCCCCACGCCCCGTCGGCCCGCCCCCTCCGCCTTGGAAAGGCGGGTGAGACGCTGCGCACGTGTTTGCTGGCTGGGGGGTCAGGGACGCTTGCCTTCAGGGTTGAACGTTAAGGCCCCAGAGCTGAGTCTGGGGTTCCAGATAATGACCGCGGGTTCACTGAAGTCGGTGTTAGGTAGGGGGTAGTTGGTCTCTCAGCAAGCAGGTCAGATGCGCAGATGTGGTAACGAGGTGTCACTATCAACAGGAAAATAGCCATTTAGATGGGGGAATGGGGTGGGAGGTGTTCTTTTCACATTTCCTGCCCAACACTTTAAGTCTTTTTCTGCTTTCTCCCTGGGAATGAGAACAATTAATACTGGTGAAAAGAGGGATTTTAAAAGTCAGACTCTGGAGCAAAATATAAATAAAAACAATAATGTCTGAGTGTATTTAAAATGCCATAGATCTATTGTAGATAATTGGATAAATATAGAAAGCTATAAAGAAATGAAAATCACCTATGCTTATCCTGTTATATCTTTTTTTTTCCTAAACGTTTTTAAATATTGCCTTCATAGTGTGTCAAAAAGGAATTTTAAGCATGCTTTTTGGGTTAATCTGATAAGGAAGAAAATTTCCATTCTCTGCTTTCTCCTTTGAAAACTAAATTTCCAGAGGGAAGCAGAATGTTAATGCAGGTCAGTTCTTACAATTCAGCTTTTTTGGAGATTATTCCAAGACCAGGAAGTTCAGAACCAGCTAGTATTTTTGAGTTTATGTACTGACTCAAAAATGACATGACTTGCCTGGGGTTGCTCCTGTTCCTCCAAAGTCAGGCTTCTTCCAAAACTCCATAAGCATTGAATATGATAGCTCATTTTCAGATTGGAAGATTCAAGTAAGAAAGGCAGCGAAGGGAAAACAGGCAGTAACATTAGAAAGGAGCATTTTTCTTTGGAATTTGGATGCATTCCATTTCTTTTTACAAATGGAAAAGTCATTTTCCAAAAGTTTAAATAGATGCTGTTCTCATAAGAAAATATCAACAAGGAGAGGAAGGGGGCTCTGTCTTGGAGAGGGATCCAGTTGTTTGGGACATGCGGGCCAATTTCTGAAGAAGTTGTCTGAGTCCTGACAGCTGTGTGCTTTCCCCTGCCATCCAGTACCTGGGCAGCCACCCTCCTGTCTTCTACCCTCAGCAGCACCTGCTCTGAGGTCTGGCCCCTGGGGATGCTCTCTGTGGCATCCACTCTGTGCTTACCCTGTTTCTTTTGCTGTTAGAATTAAGATACCTCTCTTGTCACTTCCTGGGAGGCCTCACTCGTCACAGAAACCCCCTTCCTGAGAGCAGCCTAGAGTAAGTATTATTGTGAAACCTGATTGTTGAGACCATTTAAAAACTGGACCAAAGCCATAACCTAGATTGACTCCTTTTGGAACAGATAATTTACCCTTTTTTCTTATTGCCTGGGACTGATAAGGACATTGTAAATGAACACTTTTGTGTTTAATGCTGTCTCACAGTGTACCAAATTCATCTTACAGACCAGGAAACTGACAAGGCACAGCTTGAGCCAAAGTCACACAGTTTGTAAATGGCAGAGTAAGAATTCACACTGAGCCCTGCTTCAGATAGGTGTTTCCAACCAACCATGGGTCTAGTCTAGTTGGCTTCCTGCAGGGCTCAGGCCTTTCCCTGTGGGGGCAGCTTGCTCTAAGAGGTCTGCGGCAGTGTTGCACAGGAAATTAATCTTCCTCCCTCCTGTTCACTCAGGGTTCTTTCAGTGCTTGGTTCCTCTGCCCTAAGCTTGCTTGGCAACCAGTTTTCATTTTGTAGTTCTTTTATTTTCCCATGGACCACATTTTTGTCATGTTTGATAACTAATTATCATTTAGTTATTGGTTCTTTGGTAGAACTTTTCACATGTGCAGTGTTAGAAAAATAGTCTTCGTTAGCTTCCAGGTCCTGATTTGGGTTTGGATAAGTGTGGAGGAGTAGCCAGCAAGCTTATTCTGGAAGTGGACAAATCTGTAAAGCTAGACTCCACACTGACTGGTGACATATCTTTGTTGTTGTTTTTTGATTTTTTTAAGTCATCAAGTGATGTTAGTACATGCTTGACATAGCAGCTGAAATAATATGAGTGAAATGCCTGTGCAAGTGGAATATTACCTTACAAGCTGTATAAAAGTAAAGGTAAATCATCTGCAACCCTGTTCCTCTTCGGAATCAGTGTTAGCCATGCTTTTCTAAACAACTTCCTTAGCTTCTCCAATACTGTTTTCTGATCTGTAAGGCAAGATGAACCCCCTTTGTGTAGGACCGAACATGATGTATGTAGAAGGGGCTCTGTAAATAGTAGTTGAGACGTGGAGGGAACAGCCTAGCTGAGCGCTGCAGTGCGTTGCATTAGTGCCGTGTAAGGAAACCAACTTGCAAACTTGTGTTATTTCTCTGGGCTCCCCCTCTTTCAGCCTCTGGCCCAGCCTGCAGCCAGCCTAGTGGTGTTGGCAGGCAGTATGTTTTGACTCCAGGCAGGCCCCGGAGGCTCACGGACCCTGCCTCAAGCCACACCAGGGTGGGTTTGAGATGCAGGCCTTCTGATTCTGGCTGGGCTTTTCTGAAGTTCAAATGAGGCTAGACAAAGAGGAGGAAAGGGAGATTACTTTAAACCCCGCCTGACCCCTCCCTCTCCAGTCTCTCTGGAAGAAACTTCAAACAGAAACTCCTGTTTCTCTCCTGCACACATACTTCTTCCTGCCTCCTCTACCTTGACACAAAGGTCTCCCCCAGCCTGGTGGCATCTTGCCTGGGGTGCTAATAATAGAGAAGGTCAGTCTGCCAGGCAGTGAATCACCTGGCTATCCCTGCACTGCACTCTTTCACCTGGTTGCTGGCAAACTGCTGCAAGGCCCACTTAGTAAATATTCTTTGTGAGCAGAATAAGCCTTTGTGTGTCCTGGAGACTCCTGCTGTCCCTCCCTGAGGGTGACACCATCTTGGAAGGATGATAGGGATGCCTTTTGCCTGGAGATCTTAGGAAAACATCATTTCAAAGACTCTAGTATTCTCCACCAACCTTGGGGCCCCAAGGAAAGGTTTGCAGGTTTAGCCAAGAAGCTGCCAAGATATTCATGAGAGAGAAGGGAGAGGGGACTCTGAGGAAACTACGTTGAGTTTCTTACCTAAGAAACAATACAATATGCTTGTATTAGTCATTTTTAAGCTCTAAAACAGAAATAGCAGAAAGAAGAAAAATGCAAAACTTGCAGTTTTCCTTTAAACAATTAATTAAAAAACCCACCACCACTAGCAATCAAATGCCAGTGCCCAGTTTGGTGAGTTGTTTTTGTAACTTGCTTGGATACACTTATTTGGAAATACACCCTGGCACGCCTTGGTGGAGCAGCGGTTAGGCCAGTCACCTGCAAAGCAGCGAGCCAGTTAACCTTGGGCTCAAGTCTTGGGTTGAGGCAAAATGGCCAGTGTGGACAATTAAATAAAAATAAAATAAAGATACTTCTTCCTCCTCTCTCTTCCTCTCTGCCTATTTGCCTTCATTCCTGCGTTCACTTTTCCTTTAAAAGAAATGTTCCCCTAGTTTCTTTTTAAATCCATGACTATAGAAGTCCATTCATGGATTCAAAGAAAACACTTTCAGGGTTCAGGGTGCTCCTCAAAACACTTTTGCTAGATAATAGCTTACATTTGGATGCTGTTAGTGGTTTGCAAAGCACTTGTCCATCTCTTTCCTCACCTGGTTGAAATCCAGGTCAGGTATGTCTCAGAATCCTCCCTACTTACAGATGAGGAGGCCAAGGTTTTGGAAGATTGAGTGGCTTGCTTAAGCTGGGTGGAGAGGAGCCCACTCTTCCCTTAGCCATCCTACCTTCCACTCATTAACAGTAGGAAGATTCCTGGGACCCATGATCCCTTGAGATTCTTGAATTCAAGAGGTCACTAGTTTTTGTTTCTGAGTGTGTGTGGCCTGACTGGTCCTGGTTTTTCTGAACTGTCATCTTTTTTTGTTAGAATTTGCATGTGAGATTGAAACTGAAATGGCTGACTTCCACTGAGCCTGGCCAACCTGTTTGCACCGTGCCACAGTGGCATGCCCTAGCTTGGGGGTGTCCACGTCTTCTCTCTGCATTGCTGCAAACATCAGAATTAGCTCGCAGGTAATTGCCAGTTAAAAGACTGCACGCAAAAAACATCAGACAGCAGCCAGATGTTCATTTTAATACATGGAAAATATGACTCAGAACTGGGGTCAATCTCAACCTCCAAGCAGGCAAATTAGGCCGTGGAGGCTGATGTCTTTGGAGTGTGGAAAATGTGGGAGCAGGGAGGCCTGCTTCAGGTGATTTTGTTGATTTCTCCCATCTTTGGTCTTGTTTATACTCCTCTGACCAGACCCAATAGGGTATTCAATAGAAATTCTGCAGAACAGTGAAGAGAATTCTAAATAAGGTTCAGGAGGGTGAGTTGGGGAAGTCCTCAGGTGGAAATAGAGCTGTGAGGGGATGAGTTTAAGGAGCCAGAGGTCAGGTCAACCTTTCTAAAAAGCTTTATGAAGACTTTCATTTTGTTGACAGTAACACCTGCATCAGAATAGCGCATTGGAGAACCTTCATCTTTCTACACCGTAGTCCATGTGATTCTCACACCAGCCAAGGAGGTGGGCAGAGCTGTTAATAATATCCCCGTTTGATAGAGGAAGTACAAATTGAGAAGCAGGAAGGTTGAGTAATTTGCCCAAAGTTCCACAGCTAGAAAATGGCAGAGGTGGGACTTAGTTCAGTGCTTTCCAACAGACCTTCTGCCTTCTTGCCCTAACTCCTTCCGCCCTGAGGCCCACCTCTGTCTCCAGGCTTCCGTGTGCTCAGGCGTAGGGGAGGTGATGATGAGTTTTTCCAGTCCTGAGATGTTTCTGGAAACAAAGTAGACCTGTATCTGTGTCCTGAGCTGTGCCTTAGGGTTGGGGGGGTAATAGGACTGAGATTCAGACACAGCTCTGGAGATTGCTTGTGCAAGTATTTCCAAGTGTGATCAGCTTCTTGCACTTGGCTAATGGAAAGTAGTAAGAGTTCCATTTTCCTGTTTCAAGCGAGCATTTCCCCCTTGGGGTTATAGTAACCACTTCCTCCTGAGCACCCAGCGGTAAACACGAGTTACAGCAGAGCGTTGCCTTCGGAGCGCCTCAGTGGGTTCCTTTTTCCTCCCTTGTCTTTAGGCACACAGGCACTCACTCCGGGTGCTGAAGGATGGCTCTCCTTCCCCTCTGGTTAGTTTTCAGAGTCCTCTGCAATGACCTTGGAAACAAAACCCACACATAGGTCAGACGTAGTTCTCGCTGAGTTGCTCTCTCAACTTGCTTCATTTTGGAGGGAACCCAGTCAGAGTCAACTGAGTAGGAGCCCGTAGTGGTGGATTGTCAGGGCCATACTGAATCAGCAGCCAGGACTGCACTTTGCTTTAGTTGGTCTGACGGTGGCACGGGGAGCAGATGGGACCTGCTGGTTAGATAATGAGGAAAAGGAAGCAAATAGAAATTCTAAAGAAGTTGAAAGGACGTGGGGAGTCTACGGGAAGAGTCAGTCAAGAATGATGGGTTGAAACAGGTGTTCATTTTAGATACTTGAAAAATGCTTTACTACTTTAAGAAATATTTGTCATTCCTGGTTTGGGGTTGCAGGAACTTCTGAATCCACCTCAGTGGATTTTTCTTAGGGCCTTTGGGACCATGGAACGTCATCACTGGAAAATAGTTGTGATGTGGAACTGCTCAGCCCTGACTTGGTCGGGTGGCCACTGAAATCCAGTGGGAACGGGGGAGATTGGAGGCACATGTGGGTTCTAAAAATCTCCTCTGCCCTCCAACCTTGCTGTGACTAAGCCCACAAAGGGGAAAGAAGTAAAGCCGCTCTGTATTTGTGTTTAACCTTTATGCATTATTAAAGAAAACAATGGAAGAACAGGCCTCTGAGTCTATCTGACAGAGATCTCTGCACTGAATAAGCAGGAGCTTCCTGCAAATCTGGCTGATTTGCAAGACAGCCCAGATACAGAAACTTAAACTGCAAGCTGGCTTTGTGCAGAAAGATAGCGAAGCTGAAAGGCTCATTAGTATATAAGTCTATATCTGTACAATATCTATGTAGGTCCAAAAGACCTTTCAAAGATCTCTGTACATCCAGAAAATTTAGGAGAGCTAAGAGTGGACTCTGGTTACAGGTTGGGAACTGGTGGAACTGGTGTCTGCTTCCATCGCTGGCTGCTATGATTGTCCTTAGAACCACAAGGCCTTTGTGTCGCAGCCTTCCTAAAATTATCCTTGTTCCCAAGGAAGAGAAAAACGCCTATGTGGCCGCAATCCCTCCCATGCATCCCTGTTTCAAATGGGAATATGTAGAAGAAGGTTCTTGCCACATACTTGGTACAACTTAAGGCATGCCCCTCACTTGTCAGAAGCAGTATTCTGGTGAAGAAGGACCAGTATGGAGTGTGGTGGAGGGTTTTAATACTAGAATCGGGATACAGATGCCAAACAGATGCCAAGTGCAGTTTCTATACCTGGACCCTTCATCCTGTTGTTCTGCCCAAGTTAAAAAAAAAAAAAAAGGTTCTCACCTCTCTTAGGAGCTGCAGTCTGAAGAAAGTGAGAGGGCTAACCACCTAATCAACCCTGGAACAGTACACCTCCCGCCCAGGCAGCTCCCCCCACAGCTCACAGGCAGGGTCCCGGCCCCTGGCATCCCAGGGCCTTCCCACGTGCCTGCTGTCAGGAGCCTCAGACCTTTGGAAGACAGTCCCTGTTCCTTCAACAGGGACTCTGATCTGCTCACTGCTACATCCCTGCCCCAGGGACAGCACAGATGGTAGTTGTCTCTTAGTCTTTGTCCAGCAGTGAACAGACACCAGCGTCTATTAACAAAGACATGTGTTCGGTTTCGTGTTCAGGGTCAGGGCTGTAAGGTGAATTTCATGTCCCCTGCTCTTAAGGTGCTCAGCTTTGATCTCTTCCTTGTGAAACAGGTTCCCTCAATCCTCTTCACAGCTCCTATTCTTGCCCAGGCTTTTTGAATATTGGGAAGCCCCCTCCAGCGAAGATTCTACCTGTTGGTTATCAAAATGGCCCATTGCTGATGTTCCTGGGCTTCTGGCATTGCAGGGATCCCATTTAGGAAACAGTCCAGTCTTGGCCTTACGGAACCTCACAGTGGAAGGACCCCTGCTTCTCCCTCAGGCGAAGGGGACTTCTGGAGGTGCTGTGTTCTCACGTGAAATGCAGAGGGGAGCTCTGAGGGAACTAACTGGGTGAGGCGAGACAGCAGTCTTCCTGCTGCATGTTTATTTGGTGATCTGAACTTTTTTAAAGTGTAAAAGTAAACTAATCTGTTACAGAAGTTCTGAAAATAAAAGTAACATATCATCATAACCCTACCAGCATGCCTAAGCATATTGAATCTGTTTATTATTAATTGGTTAGCTCATATTCCATATTAATTCAAAAAGGATTTGAGGGTGCTTACAAACTTCTATGCAGTACAAAAAAAGAGAATAAGTAGCCAAGAAATTAGAAGAAAGGGTTTAATCGTTTTATCAGGTGTGCCCTGGTGCCCTGGTGGCCTAGGGTATAAGGCCACTGGATGTAGTTCACATATGTCCCAAGACCTGGGCCTAGGACAGGCAACCAAGATGAGCAACTAAATAAAAATAAATAAAATGCTTCTTCCTCTTCTCTCTTCCTGCCTGTTTGCCTAAATTTGCTCTCATTCCTGTTGCTACCTTTTCTTTAAAAAATAGTTGTAAAATGCAGAAATGCATACCAGTACAACTATTCTTGTAAATTGGTATATTTCCTCTCAGTCTTTTTAAAGTACATAGCTTTTTTTTATAGTTTATCATGCTCCCCCCCAACACTTGTACAACATTTTTCAGGTTTCTTTCTGACCCTTATTGTTAAGGACCTAAATGATCAACTCCAAGGATGTACCCCTAATTTACTTAATCATTCCTCTATTGTTGAATGTTGAGTTATTTTCAACACTATTGTTACTATAAACAATGGCATAATTAGCATCTTGGTGCTTGTAACTTTTTCCATATTTTAGAGTATTTCCTTAAGTAGATTTTCAGAGGTTAAATAAATAAATGAAAGGCTCAGGCATTTGTTGATTATTTTTTAAAGGAAAGGTGCAGGCAGGAATGAAGGTGAGTAGGTAGGCAGGAGAGAGACGAGGAAGGAGCATCCACATTTATTTTATTTAGTTGTTCAGCCTGGCTGCACCCCCAGGCCCTGGGACACAAACTTGGGTCCTTGAGATGTTTGTAGGCTCTGCCCGGCTGGAGGTGGTAGACTTAACCACTACTCTACCAGGGCGTGCCAGAGTCAGACATTTATACAGCCCCAAGGCATCTTGCTGGGTCACTTTCCCAAAGTGTCAGTGCTTAAGGGATATCTCCAGCGACTTATTGTCATGTGTTACACTGTGTCTTTCTCGAGACTCATATAATTTCCTTGTTTTGTTGCTAATTTAATAGGGAAGCAGTATATTGCTATTTTCATTGTGTGTACTTTGAATTATGTGGATGTTGCCAAGTTACCTATTGGCAATTTAGAGTTGGGTTGTTTTTTTTTTCCATTTTTATTTATTTGAGTTCTTATGGGCAAAATATATTATTAACTCTTTGACCCGAATATAGTTAGTAAAATATTTTCTCCAGTTTATTTAACTTTTGACTTTGATTTTGGAGTTTCTTTGCTTTTGATACTTAGAAATTTGATATTGTAAATAGTCAAAGTTTTTGTTGTGTCCCGGTGCAGTAGTGGTTGGGTCCACCACCTCCAGCGGAGCACAGTCCATGTACAACCCAAGGACCCAGGTTCACATCCTGGATTTGGGGGGTGATCAGGAACATGAACACTAAAATAAAGATAAATAAGATTGCTTCTACCTCTTTCTTCCTGCTTGCCTGCCCACTTTCATTCCTGCTTGTACCTGTCCTTTAAAAAAAAAAATTTTTTTGGTAATTTTTCTGTCATTTCTATTCATTACCTAGAGACAGGTCCAAATTTATCAATCTGACAGTTAAGGCCTTTGGGGATCTTGGTTCAGTTTTTTCCAGAAGCCTCCCCTCCATCCTCTTGAACCGTCCTTGTCGGGAAGCGGAAACCAGTGACTTAATCTAGCATATTTGGCCCCTGAAGTGGAGGATGTTTGTAAACACTTCTCTCTTCTGTATAACAAAATTATTTTCAGTGATACTCAAGAAATAAAAACAAATAATGAAAATACCCAGAAGAGAATTGCAAGCTTTTCTATTAGGAATTTCATGATAGGATCTGCCAGTAGAAATCAAGTGGGGGGTCGGAATGGATTGAGTATTTGTTGTCATGAATGATAGCATTACAGTTGCTGATTTTGAGTCTTGGATAAACTTGTCAGACTTCATAAGAACGAATCTGCTTTGCATTTCCTTGTTCAATAGATAGAGCCAATGTGTCAGTCTGCTATCTCTTGACAGGTGGTTAGACATTGTGAATACTTTTTATTAGTTCTAATTTTGAAAAGTTTCTTTCACTTGAAGCACTTGATTCATAAATAGAAAGAAAAAAAACAAAACAACTCCTTAAACCTAAAGTGATACGTGGCAGAAATTTGCAAATGTCCTATTTCACAGCACATTTCAGAAATTGCAGTACTCTCTTTCTCTGGGGTTAATTCAGTGTCTCTGCTTTTGAAAAATTTTAAACACAGATTCCAAGTGGTCTCATCAAATGACAGGATGGAAGTAGCTGGGGTTCTCTTTCTTTGTCTTTTTGTTTCTAGTTGCTCTTTAAGTTTAGGAATGCACAGTGCCACCAGATTTGGGGAAACAGATTGTGCCTGGGGAAATGATAGTTGTGTGCTAAAAAGCAGTGGCACTCCTGTGTCATCTGTATGCTTTGCTGCAGAGCTGGGAGGAAGAAAGACCTCTCTTGCTCCTGAGAGTTGTGCTTCTGAGCATCTCTGGCTCCATGGGAGGTGCCTGACTAGGGGGCCTGAGTCCTGCTGCCTCCCCAACGCCCCCTCAACCCCCAGCACCAGATCCCACCAGAGGCTCCCTTCTCTTTGCTCTCACAGCCTCCCTCCCCTGCGTCGTGCCAGTGCATTCCTTCAGGAGGACTTTGGGTGGACATGGGATGGAGGGATTTATCATTTCAACCTCTCCTTGTCTGCAAGAAGCCTCTTGGTATAGCTGTGGTCATTTCTGTCATGTCTTTCTCCTTTTGACAGGCTGGTGGGGAAGAAGGATGGTCAGGGGCCTTCGGTTCTGTGTATGTCAACACTCAGATTGCACTTGGTGACCGTCCCATGAAATATTCAGTGACCCCCGTACCCACTGGACTTTTAGGTCCAGAGGTGTTCGGTTCCCCTTGTGTCTCCTTGCTCAGGCTGGGCCACGGCTGCCAGTTCCCCAAGTGCCAGGCACCGCAGTTCTAAATTCTTCTCTAATCAATTAAAGGCCAGTCTGGGTGGCTCTGTTCAGCCATGACTGAGTGGTGGCCCACGTCTCCAGTGAACAGATGAAGAAGCAGGCAGGGCCAGCGTGGACTGGTTGGGTGATTAAAAAATCCTGACGTCCGTTTCTGCTCCTGTGATCACTGCAGTTCTTTCCTCTCTGGCTCCTAATCCACTCAGGAAGACCAGCTTCCTTTGGACATTTCATTTTATCCATTAGACCTACATGGCCAGGTCTTACCTTTATATGGTTTGTGCAGGTACTCAGTGCACCTCCTAGTTTTCTTAGTAATTGTCCCCCAGTCTTAGAGGCTCAAGTGTGGTTCTATGCATTTTTCTGTTTGAAGATGGAGAAATAGAAGTAGGCAGCTTGTCCGCATTGATATGGCCAGGGAGCAGACGAGTGGCGGTCCTAAGGCTGTCCTTGGTATGCTCTCCTCTTTGCCTCCAAAGCAGGGGCTCAGCTCACATGCTGGCAGGCACCAGGCAACTCCAGCCACCATCAGAAGCCACCCCAGCACGCAAGCCCATTATTTCAAAGGAAGTTGTAGATCTGTGCTTTGTGTGAAATGTCTTGATTTTTAAATACTGGCAACTAATTTAGAAAGGTAAAAAATGGAGTCAAATCTGCTGCTGGTCACTGACTGGAATCTCTGCCCCACATCCTCTGGTCACTTGTCACCTTACTGGGTTTAACCCTGGATCTGAGTCCACGTTTAGAATCAGACAGGCTTTCCTGTGAAGGGGAAGGAGAGAACTAAGCTTGAGGAAAAGGAAGAGGAAACAGTTTGAGGAGCTGCCTGTTGGCCACGCGCTTTGTAAATAGTTCAGCTGCCTGCATTCCCAAGGCAAATATTTTCCATTTTCCTCTGTGGTCGCCCCGAATGCTGGGGTTCTTTGGCAGTTTGTTGCCTTGTTTCCTTTTCCAAAGAGTGAAATAACAGCTGCTTAAAAATATTTTCTTCAGTTGGGTTTTTCCTTGGTGACTTCACTCAGAGACAGATGTGCCCTAATAATAGCATCAGAAGTTAAGGGGAATAAATCAGTCAACTGGTTCTGTTCCCTAGAAGAGATGTTACAGATCCTAAATATGGCTGCTCCCCAGAGGCCTCAGAGGGGATCTGTGGTCACCGTGAGACTCCAGAGTCCCTCTCTCTGGGACAGAGTCCCTGGGACTCTTTATTCGCCTAGGACGCCAGCTTTCATGCCCCATCCAGACTCCCACCTCACAGCCACTCTCTGACATCCTCCTGGAGCCCTACTGCTTGGCACACGGCAGGTGAACACTCTTTGCAAAGGAGGTTTGTGCTCCTCACAAAGGCCCTCAGTCCAGAAGCGTCCCGGAACTGGGTGACTCTAAACACCGTCTCTCTTGAACAGCCCAGTTCTGTAAGTGTCTCTGTTCCTTTGGTTCAGAGTCACTGGCCTGAAGGAATTTCCAAGATCATCAAGCCCGTTCCTCAGCCTCTGCCATCCCAGAATACATTTTTCAGATAAGGCACTCATATCTCTCTCAATGTTTCATTTTCTCTAACTGGGTAGGAAGGAGATGAGACAAGTCTAAGTGAAACAGAAGCATTTTGTAAGCATAGCCACAAAAGAGACCTTTTTTTGTCTATTAGGAAGGTGCAGGCAGGAATGAAGGTGAGCAGGCAGGCAGGAAGAGAGAGGCACTTTATTTGTTTTTATTTCGTTGTTCACACTGGTTGTGCCCCCGGCCCCGGGTCTTAAACCCAGGACCTTGGGATGCATGTGGCACTGCTCCCAGGTGTACTAGACCGCTAGGCCACCGGAACATGCCCACAAAGCAGACTTCAGTGAGGGTCAGCCTTTGAGGTGGAGGGTGGTATACTTGCGCTAGGATGGCTGGCTGCCATACACAGCCGCCGATTCTGTGTGTGTTGGTTAGCTTTGCTGTCAGTCTGAGGGAGAAAATAGGGAGGACCTGGAGTGGAACCCTTCTCTGCCTCCAACTGTTCAGGAGGTGATCTCTACTGCAGTTTCGTGAAAATCTATTTTGTGTCATTATCTCAAGAGCTGCTAGAAAACATTTTTTTTTAATGAATCCATTGTAGCTTAAAGCTAGCAGGGACAGAAACGCTCATGGGTTGTCTTCACTTTTGCTGCCTTTGGCATGCCAGGGTAGAAGTTGGGGCAGAAGCCACAGGTCTGTCCCCTGATTGGGACACAAGCTCTGGTGAGCCCCTTTGCCCCTGTTTGTGTCTCTGGGGATGGGAGACCAGTCTACTGCCTGCCTTTCAGGGACCCAGAGTCTCCAGCTACTCTGGGAAAGTGCTAAGTAAGCACTGAGGGCCCCCCATTGACAGAGATGCACGGGGCAGAGCGATGAGTCAATCTGTTTATGAAAATCACACATACCGACACCGACGTCAAGATGACCCGGGGGACAGCTGCATTTTAAGAGCTGACAGGTCTTGCTCACACTTGGGGGTTCACTGGTATGTCTTTTTGGCAACCCGTTTCCTGTGCCTCTAGCGGTCTACACGTGAACAGATGCATGACTGCCGAACTGAGACAGCGAAGAGCTCCTGTGGGGGAGCGGGGCTGGGTGAGTCAGAGCAGAATGAGAAGCACACACCCGCCTGGCAGGGCCTGGCTGCAGAGAGCAGCTGGAGGGTCGGACTCCCTCTGCAAGTCTGCATCCCATTGGCTTGAGCACCCTTTAACCACAGGCAAATCAGTATCATCTGTCAGAAACAGGGATTGCACCACGAGGTATCTTGCTTGGAAATATTTTCTGAATTTAGCTCAATATTTGATACTGCTTGTAAGTTCTTATGTGGTATTCAAACACTTCCTGAAAAGTGTCCTTGTTAGAAATTCCTTACGTGGGAGTTCTCAAATCTCTGGCTTTGGAGTTGGTCCAGGGTAACCCTCCTACCATGTCTCTGTCTACAAGCACTTTCTGGGGTCTCAGAAGCTGCTTAACAGGCAGTATTTTGTCAGTGAATGTTCTCTGCCTTGAGAAGTCAACAGTAGGCAAGCCGGAGGCTAAGGAAGTATTGTCCCTTGTACTACATCCAGTGACATCCTTAGGCTTTCATAACTTAGAAGATTTTTACAGCCAGGAGATTTTAAGTCTCAGGGGATCTCAAAAAAAAATACAGGAGAGAATGAAAAATCTGCCATCACAGGAGTTTGTTGCTCTCAGCCGGGCTGTGGTGTGAGAGCTGGGGTGGGAGGGAAGATGACATATTAGATTCTCCCACATTTTGTGATTCCCTTACGATTCCTGCCTTTTAAAATGTCATCTCTCCAGCCTGGAAGAAGGACGTCTCTTTCCACATGGGCCCCCTGGCATGGCAAGCCTCTTCCCGGGGAGGGTCTGCAGGAAATAGGGTTGCCACTGGTGGCTTCTGTGCAGACAGACTCTGCTTCAGGCCAGTCCACAGCTCTGTCAGGGTTCGATGGAGTCAGGGAATAGGGCTGTTCATTGGGGGCCCACTTCCAGCTGGCAATGACCTGTGTACCCTCTGCACGTTCCTCTGGGAAAGGTGGGATTTGAAGGCCAGACCTGAGGAGAGTAGTAGGACCCTGGAGTTAACCTCTGTTGAGCCACCTCCCAGGGGCCTCATCCCACAAACAGGCTGTAAGGTGATATGTTACCAATGACAGGGAATGAGGCAGCCTTGCAGTGTGATGTAGGGCTTGGATGCTAGAGCCTCCCTGGGTTCAGATCCTGGCTCTGCCACTTCCCAACCACAGAATTTGCAAATTGTTTTAATTTCTGTGTCTCAATGTCCCCATCTGTAAAATAGGGTCTGAGAGGGCTTATGTGATAGGCTGAGCTACTCTCATCATACGTACACCATACTTAACACCTGCTTAGCCCCTCGGCTCTAGTGAGCACTCAGTACATAGCAGTTATGTCTGACCGCTCCTGGAATGGCCGACATGCTGTTGGCGCAGAAGGGATTGCATGTCTCTAGCTCCCAGACCAGGGAAATTAGAGGGGTGTGGGAGTGAGGGTGAGGTGGAGCCAGTGTCCTGACTGACCCCTCTGAGGAACTGACCTGGGAAGGGTACAGGGTGTGGTCAGTGGTCCCAGAATTTCAGTGTCAATTGTCTGCTGACCAGTGAGGACCTTCAGTAAATTTCCACTGTCTGTAACTCGGCCTTGTTGTTCTGCATTTTACCAAAGTAAAAATAAAATCTCTGAGAAGGGGTGGATGAGACGAAGGGAGGGAAGGGACCTGGTATGTGTGGCAGGGGTGGCCCTGACCGGCTGGCTAGAGCCCCGGGTGCCCTTTCCCAGAGGAAGAGCTCAGCCTTTCTGCCCAGTGAGCTTTGTCTACTAGGAAGTCAGCTGCTGGAGGCTGCCCCCGCCCCCGTGGGCCCCCCCCGCCCCCCCCAGACTCTTCCCCAATCCAGACCACTCCCTGTTTCCTCCTATTGTTGGCCCCCCAGCTTCTGGTCTCAGCAGCCTTGGAGGCTCCACAGGCTCCTGGTGTGTGAAGTATGCTAGGCCTCTGTGTGCACCAAAGCATTTCCTATGCTTTCCGCTGCCTCCACATGCTCTTGCCCATTTCCTCTCACCCTCCATTATTTTTAGTTCTTGAGAGGATGGATTCTAGGAGGGAGGAGGAAGGAGGAGCCAAGTGAGTGACCTTGGAGAGCAGAGATGGAGTATTTGCTGGGCCCTGCCTGGGAGGGAGTATTAGGGCATTTCCATTTTGGGTGAAGGATACCTCCATTCTGGGATAAAAGCAACAACAAGTCTGAATTGGCAAGACTCTGTGTCCCTTTGATGCCAGTTTCTGTAATGTTAGGGAGCAGGAAGGTGGGTGGACCTGGAGCAGAGTCACTGGTGGAGGTGCTTTCTTGGGTTGGCTAACCTGAATGACAGGCAGTTCTTCTAAACCCTGGGGTCTGGGCCAGCCGGGCTGCCCGTGGTCCTAGAGCCAAGGGGACAGGCAGGGGGATCAGAAAGTTCTGTAGGTATAACCCTCCTGCTCCCTGGAGATGTCTCTGGGAAAACCCAGAGTTGAGCAGGTAACTATAAAGAAGTATAGCTGGCTTTGGAGTACTCCTTCTTTAGGAGAGGGGATGTGGCAGGACCTGACCTCTTGCTTCGAGTCGGGCCTGTGAAGTTTCCTTATCTATCAGAGTCTGTAGTGGTGTGGTTCCATTGTGCCACCATCCTGGGGGCCATGCAGCAGCATCGGGCAAATCCCCACTTCTCCCACAATGTACCTTCCTCTGGGAAACCGTACACGAGAATCGCAAAGCACATACCCTGCTATGGGGGTTGGGGGTGGGGGGCAGACAGGGGTAAGTCCAGGAAGGGCATGCTGCTGGAGTGGTCGGATTAGCTTTCTGGAGAAGGTAACTTGGCTTCTCACAAATTCCAGTGGGGTCAGCTGGAGGGATAGAAGGTTGCGGAGCGGTGGAAGGGAGGAGAGAGCACCTGCACAAACAGGACTTGAAGGCTGGGACAAGAAGATGGCTGGCCCTGTTGAATGGGAGAGTGAGTAGGGAGTCAGGCTCGAAAGGCCCTGGGACTGCCCTTGTCCATGGCGGGGCCGTCTCCCACCTGTGGGTGGCCAGGGAGCACTTGCAGGCCCCCACTTGGAATCCTGGATGGCAGTGGAGGAGGGAGTGTGGCCATGGCGGAGGATTCTTGTGAGCTAGTCTGGGTGCAGCCCTTGTCCTAGAAGGTAGGCAGCAGGAAGAAGAGGACAGCCAGGAGAGTTTTACTGCTTCGGTCCAGAGATGCTGCTAGGAGTTGACTGACCAGGATGGCACCCCTCAGAGGGGTCACATCCCTTGCTCGACACTTAGAGCAGGAGCTCCCATTTGAAAACAGGAGCTCTGTCCTCTGACCTGATCCTATGGTCCAAACTCAGAACATGCAGCCTTCTTGGCCTGTGTGGGAATGGGGAAGACAGAGCACTGACCCTGAGAAGACAGGCTTGTCCCTCCCCATCAGGCCTGCTAAGGCCAGGTTGTCCGGCCTTCAGGGATTGGTGAGGGCTGACCAGCCTCATTCGCCTTTCCTAGACCAGTCCTTGATTCTGTAGGAGGGATTCCCCCAGCTCACCACTCTAGCTGTAATTCCTACTCTTCCCTAGTGGGTCCTCTAAAGGCCATGAGGAAAATCTCATGCCCGGCATGTTCTGCACCATCCACCATATGGAACTGCACAGGAGGTATGGAGGCCAGGGAGAGAAAGTAAACATTACCGCTTTCTTTTGTGAAGAGTGTTTTTTGCATTTAGTTTTTAGGGGAATTTTTTGCTTGTTAAAGGTGGAAGATGGGTTAGTCCTCAAATCCAGACTCATATTTTTAGCTGGTACTACCTGCCCTGCCAAGTCTTGGGCTTAATTTTTCCTATCCTTGACATCTTGGCTTTGAAAGACCTTCCCTCCTCTCCTCCCAGCGCCCAGCTCACTTTTGGCAGGGGGCAGGTTCTGACTTTGGCCCCAGCTAGGTTTCTAACCAGGGCTCCCAGAGGGAGTGAGGGAGCCAGGGGCCCCTACCTGCCTGGGCTTGCACCCAGCTGCCTTCAGGGGAGGGCTTGCCAGGGGAATACAATGAACAAAGTTGGCCCCTGGGCTCTGAACTGGGAGACGCACAGGCTTTTCCCCAGCAAAGGAAAGAATGATCACTAGGGAAACCCTGAGTGCTTTTATAGAAAGACCAAAAGAAGGAAGAAAAAAAATTTTTTCCAAACATGGAGAACTCAATGACTTTTGCTCAGACTTTTACAGAAGCCGAACAAAGACAGTGACACAAAACGAACCTTCCCTGAGCAGAGGCCTCTTTCAGCCACTCTGGGCACTTTGTGAAATGTGCCTTTTCTAAGTGTGTGTCAGTGCGGCTGTTCTGGGAACAGACACAAGAGGGGCTGGGCAGGTTTTTATCCAGGCCTCTCCATCTGAAAGGTCACTCTTGACAAAGCATTTGCTGTTTATCTGAGGCTGTTTTCTACTGCGGGGAGAGACAGACAGCCCCAGGTCAGAGCTGAGGGGGCCCAGTTATCTTGTTGTCTGAAACCAAACAAAATTCTAGGAATTAAATGGCCTGAACCAGGAAACTGTGTGACCTTGAGCAATTTTCTTAACCTCTTGGAGCAGTTTTCATAATTTGAAGAATGGAATTTAACTATATCAGTGCCCTGAGTGAGGATTACATGAGATATTAGCGTAGTCCTGAGCCATATGTCAGCCGTTTAAATGTGATTTCTTTGCCTGTTTCCTCCGGCAAGTCAGGATATCGCCAATACTCACCAACACACACAGGTGTGTGTAAACACACCCATACACATATGTGCAGAAAGCAAAGAGTTCTGGCAATACTGTTTCAGAAAATCACAGGGTCCAGAGATAATTTCCCTTCTCTGATATTTTAAAGATTTCCCTTCATCTCTTTTACTCTGAAAAAAAAATTCTTTTTCTAATTATCTAAAAATGAAAGTTAGCCAAGTGATCAATAAAAAAAGGGAAGTGTGGGAAGAAATGTACACCCTTCTGTAAAATGAAATATGGTCTGAAGTCTCACTATTTACCTCCAATTCTTTTGCGCTGGTGCCTGTCAGAGTCCCACACATGTGAAATGAGGTTATTTGGGAAACTCTTCTTTCTCCTCTTAGCAGTGACCCTCTGAAGTAAAACTGGTGTGGGGACACTGGGTGCCAGCAGACCCTGACGCCCCGAGTCAGGAGCCACCCGGGGGCAGCCCAGCTGCCTCAAGTGTCAGCATCCAAAGGGAAGTTTTGTAAGCAGTTAATCACTGTTAGTTAATCTCACTGCCACCTGGCAATGATTTGACCCCTGGACGTGCCCAGGTGGATTCTTGCCAGTCTGCTGTGCCTTGGGGGAGAAAACGATTTTAAAACAGACACAGAAGTGGAAACAAAGTGAACTTCTAAGGTTTGCCCATCCCAAGACAGCTCACAGCACCTGTGGATGTCCTTTCTTCGCGGGTCCTCACTATAGCACCGCGGGTGAATGGAGCATGTGTGATGCTGTGGTGCCCATTTTGCAGATGAGAACGAGGATGGAGGCGTGCAAAGGCTTGCTCACGGCTGCAGCCTGAGGTAGCAGAGCAAGGTCCTTCTAACTTCAGCACCTGCATTATATGCCATCATCCTGCTGTCTGACAATGAAACCTAAGACCACAGCCTGGCCTTCCAGCCCAGAGGCAGAGGATTTTGGATCTAGCTTCCTTGGCAGGGAGGTAAAACTGTAGGGGCCTGGAGAAGTTGGAAGAACGGCTACTGACTTGGGGCAAACGTGGGGCTGTGAGTAGCTGTCTTCAGGAGCATGCTTCCCTGAAACAGTACAGACATGGCCACAGTGACAGAAACAGACTGGCAAGGGCCCTGATAAAGAGAGCAGGGTCTGCACTGGCCTGGAAGCTTCATCTGCCTGGGGAGGCGCTGACCGGGTCCCTGTGGACTAAGGCAGCCCCTCACCGCCTGTGAGATTCAGTCTCCCTCTTGCAGGGTGATCTTGGCTCAACCTGCAGGCCTGGCTGATTCTGGGGGCCTCTTAGAAATCTCTAGCAGGGCCTTGCCCAGTGAGCTGCAGATACCTCCGTGTGTGAGGAGGGGACACCAGGTCTGCTAAGCATCCTGCTGGCTTCAGCTCAAAGAAAACCCTGACCCTAATGTCAACACCCCCCCCACCATTTACATCGAGAAACACAGTGTTAGTTTGGAGCGGGCAGTGGTGACTGGAAAGAGGAGGGCAGCAGACCCCAAAAGGCACTGTGGCTGAGCTAAGAAGGTAGCACTGGCCTGGGCTCCCCCTTCCTGTGAGGGAGGCTGGACTGGCATGTGGCTCAGAACTCCTCTGGGAAGCCCACTCACCTCTCAGTGGACCAGAAGGAGGCCCCCGAGATGGAGAGAGTAAGGCCGGACTCTGGAGAACAAGCTGAAGGTGAATGGGGAGAGGATTGATTGGTCAAGCCTTTTCCCAAGGAGAGCTAAGGAGTCTTGTGGCCTCAAGCTCTCCCCAGCTCCCAGCTTTAAAGAGCCCTGGAGCCACCTATGATCACTGGCAGACAACTAGCAAGTTAGGACACAGCAGGCCTAGAGACCCAGAGTCACCCGCCTCCCTGGGTGTGAGAACTGTGCAGACACAGGGTGTCCTCCCCTGCTCAGTGCTGTTCCGCTGTCCCTATCTTGACACACTACTTGGGGCAAGGGGCCCATATTTTCCTGTTGCATTGGGCCTCCCCATTTATCATGTAGCTGATTCTGACAATAGATGAAATGTTTGTGAGTTGAGGTGCCCACAGGCCCCCTCATCCCCTGACTTTGGCTCTCTGCTTCCCCTCTTCGTGCCTCCCCCTCTCCCTCTCCCTTCCCTTCCTCCACCTCCTCCTCCTGACCAGTCTGTCTTGCCTGCTTCATGAAATACAAAGAGCTGCCTTTGAGGTTATCCCAGTGAGTTTTTGTTTGTCTAAGGCAGTGTCTCCCTGCAGCCTGAGTAGGGGGCGTGGGGGGTGACTGGCTGGAAGAGCCAGCCAGTGGGAGGATGGCATTTACCCAGGAGCCATTAGCATCATGGGGGAGGCTTGGAATCTGGTCTAGATAAACACAGAATCTGAGACCTGCCCAGGCCTCCTCCCCTGGTTGCAGCCTGGGCCCAAGCACTGTTTTTGCCCTGGGCTCTCGAGGCCTCTGGGCAACTGCAAGTCCAAGGCCAGAGCTGGGGAGAACCACCAGCCTGGGAGGTCCCGTGTTTCCCACAGGGCTCCCCTGCCACAGAAACCTGTATGCTATGAGGCGCCACTGTTGAGCAAAGGAGTTCACCCGTGGCGGTATCTGCCTCCAGGGAGTCGATTGACACCTGCTGTGAGACCAGCGATCTTGGGGAAGAGAGAAAGAGGAAAAGGTGAGACAGGATGTGTTAAGCCCTGAGCCTCCCAGAGGTTATGTGGCAGCTGGGGACAGGCTGGCAGTGCTGGAGAAGGCTTGCTGGTCTGGTGTTCACTTGAAATGCCCTTTCCCTGTGACTTGTGCCACCTCAGACATGAAAAGGGTTGGCTGGGGTTATACAGTTTTTCCTCCCACTACAAATCCCTTTGCACATGCTCTGAATATTTCTGCTCCTGTCAGTTCAGGTACAAGGGAAGGGTCTGCCCAGAGCAGCCTCAGTAAGGCCCCAGGCTCCAAGCTACGCTGAGGTTCTCTCTTAAAGGACCACATCTCCTGTCTGACTGTGTTCTGAGCCTTTTAAACTGGTGAACTGCGGGCCTTCCCCTTCCCTGTGCAGGAGCACGGCATGAAACCCCACCTCTTAGAGAGCAAGGTCGGGGCTGTAACAAATGTCTGCAGAAGGTACTGCCCAGGTAGAAAACAGAACAAAACCCAGACCAACACTTCCTTAAGCCCGGAGTGCAGTCATCTAGGAATCTGTGGAGCTGGTCTCATCCTACCTGCCCTGTTACCTTCAGATCCACTTTCTAGTCTTCAAGTGGCCTCAACCACTCAGCATGGTGAGAGCTGTGTCTCTAGCCGACCCCATGGCCCATTACCTGTGTGGCATCAATTTTGGGGTGCTTTCCTTTTGCTTGGAGAGCTCCCGAGAACCTCCCAAGTGCAGAATTCCACCTGCGATCTAGAAGCACATAGCTGGTCTAAGCTGACTCGTGGGACAACCTTGTGTTAACTGGTAGCTAAGCCAGAAGCAGCACCTGCCCATGGGGAATGGGAGGTAGCTGGGGTTTGGGAGGACCGCCTCAGAGCAGCTTGAAAATTCCCCAGGCAGAGCCGACTGCCAGTCCAGCGCCCTCACAGCCCCAAGGACCCGCCTGGAAGAAATATCCGTATTGCCCAAATTTGTCTCCATCACCGCATCAGCGTCGGGGGCTGGGAGGAGCACTCGAGAGTGGGGACCCTCTTCTGTTACTGGTAAATCGCGTATCGAGTCTCCGTGTGAGCTGCCACCTCCTGGTGGAGAATGGAATGACTGGAGGAGCAGTTGAGAGAGAAAAGACTCCTCTCACAGGATTTTGTGAAGATTAAAAGTGAGACCATTGAATGCACAGTGTAGCACCTGTTATGTGGTAAGAAGCCCAAAAAGGATAAGTTATGAACTCACACAGCAGGCCCAGAGCAGCAGCAGCTGATATCAGCCCATCCAGCTCCCGGTGGGATGACAAAAGTGATGCCAGCTTTCAGGGAGGTTCTGGGAGCCATTCCCGGGGCACAATAATCCTTAGCAGATTTAGGAAGAACACTCCAGCTTCTCCATTAGAGAGGTTGGTCTCCAGATCTGTGTGTAAGTGACATGTCAGAGTAAAACTGCGAGTCAGCTAGCCAACTCCTCAAATTTACATGTGAGGATCCCGCAGTCCAGAAAGGCCAGTGGGGACAGCTAGGCATGTGGTGCTTTGCGGGTGTTCCAGGAAGGCTCTTAGAAGGTGTCCAGACACTGGTGATTGGGAGGTGAAGAAGGAACAGGGCCCAACCCTGCCCCCAGGAGGGGACCCTGCCCATTGTCATACCACATTCCAGGCCTTCAAGGGCTGCTTTTGTATTTCACAGAACTTGACTTGAGAACTCAGGGACCTGGAGCTGTGGTCTGATTTCAGAGAAGTGGCTGAAGCTATTGAGAATTGCCTGAGAGAACCAAGGTAGAGACCTGAGCTGAGAGGGAGGGATTCCCTGGATGGAATGGTGGCAGGAGTCCAGGCATCCCTTCCTGCTGGCCTCGCTGCCTGCCTTAGCTGGGGGGAGAAGCCTGGCAGCGGTTGCTGAGAACTGTGCCTTTCTCCCCTGGGGGGCTTGGAGGGGCCCTCAGCGTGACCTGCCCCACTGGCTGGAAAGTGGTTTCTACCCAGAATAAGTTTGCTTCCTGAATGACTGCGGTGGTCTCCCAGGCCATCGGAAGGGAACGGAGTCATGTCATCTCTCCTGCCCTTCTATTTTCTCTGCTCTTACATCTCGGGGTGGCAGTAGTAGGTCACCCTGAGGCTTCCTTTCCTGGGCCGAGGCCTGAACCTAGAAGCTTTCTTCCTGTGTCATGTTTGGCAGCAACTCTCGGCTCTGCCTGGGTGCTGCTATTTAAAACCTCGGGAAAAACCCTGTGTGCACTGCCAGCACCGAGCAGAGAAGTCCCCTGTGAGCAAGCCCGCACACGTGGACTGTTCCACACCGCCGCCGCACAGGGCAGCCTGAGGATGGGCGCGCTCTGACAGCTGTGGCCATGCGGGGCGTCTCCTCGTTGAAGGCATGCTCCCCTCTCCCGGGGGGGACACCGAAAACCCCGTTTGCTTGGAGGGCAGCGTGGTGGGAAGCCCTCGGAACCACGAACGGCCCGAGATCTCCCACCCTGGGCCCCTCACTCCTTTCTGGACCCCTGGTCTTTAGCCTCTGAAAAGAAGTCCCAGAACTCGAGGTTTTACATTTTAAATGTCCCCACTGGTCTGGAGCCTGGCCGTTCTCCTCCAGCTTAGATCCTTCTACCTTCTGGGGTCACAGGCCCACTCCGCAGTGGCCCGGTGGTCTCAAGAGAGCTGCATCCCAGCAGGCTGGGTCTGACCAGCCCCTGGCACTGTGGTTCTTATTCCTTAGTAACCATGGCAACACTGACTGACAGCTCCTGGGGTCACTTCAGAAACACCCCTTCCTGAATACAGAGCTAAGACTCTTTCACAAACACTCCAGTGACATCATTTTCTAATGATTTTACCTCCTGGGATCAAAGGACTCTGTGGATAATAAGTCCCTGAGGAAATTGTTCAGTCAGTCACTGAGGAGGACATGGAGCCCCAGGACTCAGGCCCCATCATCCTGCCTCACTCACACCACGCTCCCCAGTCCAGGCTTCCTGGCCCAGCGTCCAGAGCTGGCCTCACCTGGTCATACCCATCTCCTGCTGCTTCCAGTTCCCTTTCCCACACTCCTGGTCCCAGCTGCTCCCACTCCCAGTTCTGGGACCTCTGTCCCGCAGCACCCACACTCCCCACCCCACCCCACCGCACCGCCCGCCATCTTTCCTCTCCCTTAAGTCTGTCCTCAAACGGCCTCTGTTGAGTGCAGCCTCTACCAATGCCTTCCTTCCCAACAGTCATCAGTCTTAACCTGGCCTTCCATGGCTGCCAGCCACGTCCTTCCAGGTCCTCCGTCTGTGAAGAAAATGTGGGCTGACACTGTAGCTAGTGGGTAGTAATCCTTCTCTGCTCTTCCTCTTAGGAATGGAGAGGTCATTTTCCAGAGTCCCAAAGTGTCCATTGGTCCATGGAGTCTGGTGGGCCAGCTGTCCATCTCTCACTAGCCAGATGGGGAAACTGAGGCTCCAAGAAGGGGCAGATTGAAGGGCAGTGTGGGCTTAGTTGTTTTTCCAACAGGAAAGTAACATGGCATGGGGTCAGCCCTAGACTGAGAGCATTCTGCCCTCCTCTTCCGCCCACCCTCGAAACTGTCAGACCCTCATCCTCTCTGAGCTCAGTTGCAGGGACGTGACTAGCAGATGTGACAGGCTGTGTGCAATTTTGCTCTGAACCTACCCTAATGTCTTCCCCATGAGTCCGGACAAGCCAAGCCTGGCTCATCTCATGTAATTAGCTTTCTCCATTGTTGCCTTCCAGCATTGTCTTCCTTAATTGTTTCTGCAGCTTCTGGGTGCTTAGATAAGAAATGCCTCAGCCTTCTTTAGCCTTCTTTGGCAATCTCCATCTGAAAGATCTAGGAAAAACACCCTTGTCAGTAAAAACCCAGCCCTTTTGTCACATGGCCTGGCAGGGTGCTGTCTTTGCTTACATGTAAATGAGGTTTCGGCAGTAGGGTGAGGGATTCTGGGATGGGGATAAACATTTCCAGGTTCAGTAGAGTAGAATTCTTCTCCTTAAACAGATTTTAGCTTGAAATCTTGATGACAGAAGCAGCTGAATCTCACAGAGTTTTAAAAAAGCACAGAGGTGTTTGATTTAACCTTGGGCACGCACTGTCTCCATGGCCAGAGTTTGAGCGGTGTCTTCAGGGAGGTGCTGGGTGCAGCGGGGCAGGGGTGAGGAGCCTCACCTTGTCAGGAGGCCTCCATCTGGGCGGGACCCTGTTCCTCTCCCTCCTCCTCCTAGTTCCCATCCTCTTCCTCCCAGCGCAGAGCCTTGCTCCTTTAACTCTGTGGTTTTGATGGTCAGGGACTGAAAATGCTTTTCAGTTCAGGTCTTGTCTTCCTCTCCAGAGGCTGGTGTGCTGGGGCACTTGATTGTTTTTACAGCCCATCCTTATTAAAGTTGGCTTAGAGATTTCTTTCTGGAGGAATGTTTACTGCAGGAAGGAAAAAGGATTTTTTTTTTTTTGTTAAGTGGTCATAAAGGTGAGGGCTTAAATGCCAGTCTGACCATTTGTAGGTTCTGCGAATGGAAATAACCAATTTGTGTGCATGTTGTGAAAATAAAATAAGGTATTCTGTAAATGTTACTTCTTGCTTTCTGCCCAAGAAGCTCCTAGATGCCGACACGTGCGCACACACGCTCACTCAGGCACACGCCCTCCTTCAACATACATACATGGCCCTCCTACACAGTTACAGCTTTGCTGCACATACACAGACACACACACACACACACACACACACACACACACTTTTTCACTTAAGAAACATCCAGAGAAATATAGAAGAGAGGAGACAGCGGTGAGCCTGCTCCCTCCTCTGTTCCTGGAAGCCATGGGACAAGGGATGCTGTTCTAGTAACACTCTTTAAAGTCTCTCCTCAAACTAGTCACTGCATCTACAAGTAAGATGTGGAATGACTGTGTAGCTGAGAGTGGACACCCTCTCTAGTTTTGCTCTGAGGGGTCATTGTGGGGTGGGGGTCATTTTCTAAAGTCCTAGGGGATCCATCAGTCCAAGGAGCCTGGTTATCCACCCTTCACTAGCAGCTGAGGCCCCAAAACAGGCATGCAGACGGGCAGTGTGGGCTTAGTTGTTTCCTGATGGGCAAGTGTCATGGGATGAGATCAGCCCTGGGTTGAAAGCACTCTGCCCATCTCCCCCATCCTTGAAGGTTCCCTTGCTCCTGGGTATTAATTGTTCAGCCTGTTTGTAAAGTGACAGTGTCTCTGGCTGCAGGCCACAGAGGTGGCAGAGGTGAGGTCCTTGGACCACCGGGGGCACTGGTACTATGAGCCTATTCCTTCTTATCTGTGGCCAGTCACAGTGCGTTATGTGCTTTGATTCATCCTAACCAGAAAGTAGTCATTCTCCTTCTGAGCAGAGCTTCTTGTTTGTTTGTTTCTAGAGCAAATCATGGAGGAAAATAAAAAACATGGTGCAATGGTCTCCCTTTGTCATGTCCTTCAAGAAGAAGTACCCCTGGATCCAGCTGGCAGGACATGCAGGTGGGAAGATTGGCTTTCTGGGGAGACTCCCAGAATGTATTGGAAGGGAAGGCCCGCCCGGCTTGGGTGCTCGGGTGTGAAAGCGCCTGAACACGTTCTCTCCCAGCCTCTTGCCTGCAATGGCAGGCACCCTTTTGAGATGTCACCTTAACACTCAAAAATCCACATGACAATGATCTTCTCCTTAGCCTGTGCCACCGTTCCCCCCGACACACACACATTCCCACCCTGTCTTTCTGTCTCCTTGAATCTCTTTCCATTTTTCTTCCCATTTAACTCAGTAAAGCAGATGAAATCACCAACCTTATAGCAGGCCCACCATTTGTTATCTGCAAGAAGAGGTGCCTCTGACCACTTCATCGACACCTACTGTATGCCCGCATCACCGTGACCCTGGGGGTCATGGCTCCAATGGGATGAGTATAGGATTTGTAGCTGGTGGAAGACAAGTCGTTCCATACACTCAAGACAGTGTGAACAGCTGGGTGCCGGGGCCCAGGGCCCTGGATCAGCCACATGGACTCTCGTTCACCCATCAGTTACAGGAAGAGGGTCATCTGGTGCCAGAACGCTAGAGCTGCCTAGCCTGCATGTGGGGGCTCTTGGCTGTGTATTTCAGTGACTGCCTGTGGACTTGGCTTTGTGAGTTCAGGCCAACACAGGGTCTGACATTTCCTTTAGTCACCCAGCCACACTGGTCCAGCTGAGGCACACGAGGGACATCTTTCCTAAACACTTTATCTGCGAGCGTGGCTCAGAAAGAGCATCCCCCCCACACCCCCCAGGGAGGCCGTTCTGTGGACCCCTCTTCTCCCTGCCTGGTCCTCCCCGCTGAGGCTGGGACACAACTTCATTGCCCAGGAAGCAGAATGGAGGACGGGGATGGTAATAATAATGCAAAGAAGAGCATCTCAGTCTCAGCACAGACCTCTCGCTTAGCCCTGCTAGCCCCCAGGCCCATCTTCCAATGAGTCTGGAGTCTGGGATGCTGGGGGGCCATCTCAGGCTTGCCTTCAGCGAGTGGAGGGACTGGGGCTCACACTCGCTTCTTTTAGTTTCGGTCCATAGTTTCGGACTTGCACATAACTCTCAGCCTCCTTGGGAGGCCCTGGGGGCTGTCAGAGTGGGAGGCTCTGCCCCCCGCAGTGGGGGACCAAGGGCCTCTCACCTCACTCTGCAGGGAGTTTCAAGGCTGCTGCCAACGGCAGGATCCTGAAGAAGCACTGTGAGTCGGAGCAGCGCTGCCTGGACCGGCTGATGGCTGACGTGTTGAAGCCCTTTGTGCCTGCCTACCACGGGGACGTGGTGAAGGATGGGGAGCGCTACAACCAGATGGAGGACCTGCTGGCTGACTTTGACTCACCCTGCGTGATGGACTGCAAGATGGGCATCAGGTGAGCCGGCTGCTCCGAGCACACACACCGGCCTTGGTGGAGCCTGGCCACGGCACGGGTACTGAGAGCGGCACCTGAGGTTTCCTGGGGTCTGGGCTGTCATCCCCAAGGCCTCGTGTGTGCACAGACAGGCCCAGGGGTCTGGTTGGACCTCACCAGTCACCTAACATTATGTGCAGAGGACAGAGACCCTGGTTTTGCCCTTGGGGACCCTTCCCTTCTCTGGTGAGCTTGGATGGGGCAGGAGCTGGTAGCTGGTGGGGCCAGAAAGGTGCCCTGCTTGGTGCTGAGCCCCGCAGGGAGAGGGCAGAGAGAACTGTCTGTGGCACAGCTGTGATTGCGGAGGGAATACCAGGCAGGGACCGTCTTGCCACCTGAGAATGGAATAAAGGCCCTTCTCATCTCTGCCCTGGACCAGTGAGTGGAAGAGAGCTGGTAAGCAGCACAACCTGCTCTGAAAAAGACTGGACCTCTTGTATTTCCCACAGAGGAGGGAGCCGGGGCTCCAGAGGCCTGGATAGCAGGCTCAGGCTTGCCACGTGGCAAAAGGAGGCTAGGGGCTGAGGCTGGAACAGGGTGCCAGGACACAGAGGCCAGAAGTGGCCCTGGGCCTGCGAGTGGAGTTGCCCCCCAACCACCACTCCAGCTCAGGTGCACCCTGACATCTGCGCAGAGTGACAAGCTGGGCGAGCACTGGATGGGGAGAGTAGACAGGAAGAATGGGCAGTAGGGGACGGGGCGCAAGGCGAGCCAGGGTGACCCGAGACCAACTACCCTGAGCTGGGCTCTGCTTTGGCTGCAAAGTTTCTGATTCCTCTTAAACTTTGATCATCCCATCTCAGGAGTCACCGTGTGGCTGTCGTCTCTCCTGTGGGGCAGGGATGGTAAAGTCCCTTAGGCCATCAACCATGTGGTGGCCAGTGTGCCGCATCCACCTTGGAGCTGGCTGAACTGCAGGTCCAAGAAAAACATCCAGACACTGAACTCCTCCATCTGGGTCAGTGGTTTCCTGAGGGAGCAGGCCCCCAGAAGGTCAGCCTAAAGCTTTAGCTCTGATGGTATAGGCAGCTTATTTCTCATAGAGGAGATTGAGAGGGGCTGGGTGGAGTAGCAGAGAAGTGGCCCAAGCAAACCAGCTTTCCTGCTGACTCCTCCTGGGGGCTGTCATAGAATCAGCCCTTTCAGGCTGACCCATGTCCCTTTGGTGTTGCCCCAAGAGTAGGGACAAAGGAATAAGAAATACAGGCGCCACTGTTGCGCATGCACAGCTCCTGACCTCCCTTTGTCCATCCAGCCTGGCCCACAGAGAAGAGATGAAATGTCCCTCCAGCCCTACATAGTCTCTGCCCTTCCCTGGACTTGAGGGGAGGCCTAACCCTTCCTTCCAACCCAGATGGCAGCAGGATTCAGCCTGCCTGCTGGGGAGAGGGCTGGATTGTAGCACAGACAAATAGAAAGCATTCCGGTCAGTGTTCACCCAGACCGTGGCCAAGACAAGTACAGTCCATGTGAAGAGTGCGTGTCCAGACGGCACCGGAAGAGAACAACCCCTGGGCCAGGCTACCTGCTTCAGGTGCACAGCTGTTCCCTGGGAGGCTTCTGGGACAGGAACCACTCTGCTGGGGGCTGCCCTGGTCTCCCTACCCTCACCCTGCTGCCTCTCACAACTTGCCCCAGGGCTTGAGAACCCAGTCCTAAGTAGGGAGAGACAGGTGAGAGCAGGGTGCTGTGGAGGTGAGAGGTGGGTCTCCCTAGAGCCGATCCCACTGCAGCCCCGCTTTCCCTGCCTCACGCATCCCAAGGATGGCCCCTTCTGTGCTTTCCATGCCCCTCCACCAAGAGATGGGTCCTGGTCCAGTCTGAGCAGGTCAAGACCTTGACACTGGAGACCACGCAGCCAGGTCACAGTGTGGGCATCTGCACCAGGCCTCGAGGTTCAAATCCAGCCTGTGCTGCAGCCATGCACCACCCCAGGAGACTTTGCAAACCTAGCACCACTGCTGGGATTGTGGTTTCCCCAACTGTGTTGTTCCAAAAATCTTGGCCTCAGAGCCTTGCCCCACACCAGCAGTCTGTGGCCACCTGGAAGGAGGAGGCCAGAGCCCAGGGCCACAACAAACACTGAGTTCTGGGCATGAGGGTTTGACACTTGTCACAGCAGTGGAAGGGCTCATGAGCAAACCCTGCCTTGGCCATTGTCGGAGCCTTTGGAAAAGATGACAAGTCCCCTGTGGAGTCTTCAACAAGGGGCATCTTAGAACCTGGTTCCACACAGACATGTGTTCATATTCTGGGGAGTTTTCTTAGATTTGAGCCTGTAAACCTGGTATGTGGCCCGCCACAGAGAGTCAGAGGATCTGACACCAGACCAGGGGCTGGCAGGTGGAGTCAGAACTGTCTCCAGTATCTCTGCCCCTGCGGGGGATGTGGGTGGTTTTGAGGTGTCGCCGGTTGCTTCCTGAGAGGCACGCTGACTTCACCCAGGTTAAACTTGTCTCCTTCCCCTGGGTCAACCTTTCACGGAGCAGCTCTGCTCCCCATGTGAAGTGGAGGTTTGACTTACCTGCCTGGGCAGGCAGGGTGACTGGCATGGGGAAGCTCTGGGGCCTGCTTCCCATGGCTTCTTGTCCAGCTGGTGACCCTTGGGGGCAGCCCTTCTCCGTCCCCTTTCTCTCCCAGGGAGTGAGCAATTCTGTCAGAGTAAGCTGCAGGAACCCCTTTTGGAGAAAACCACATGCAAAAAGGGATTTGACGTGGAGGCCTGCTTCCTGTTTAAGGAGCGCTGCTGAGAGCTCTTTGCAGAAGTGCGGCCACCCACGGCCCTGCAGACCTCTGCAGTGCACTCAGGAGCATTTGGGATAACTTGCCCTTCCCCCAGCCACAGGCACTCCCACAAGTGCACACAGGGGCCAGTGCCACGGGACGCTAGTGTGACTCTGCGCACAAGCATCCTGTCTCTCAGCCTCTGTCTGCCCTGAGACTGCCATCGCCAGCCTGGCTACATGCATATGGTGTGTGTGTGTGTGTGTGAGAGTGTACACCCATGGGCTGGTGACCTCCTCCTTAGAGTCTCATCACCCTGGAAGGTCGTAAATGACCAGGCCGAAGTCCCTACCCAAGGATTTGGTTTTCTTCTTATCAACTATATCAGTTGATATAGTGGCTTCTGAAAATGTATCTTTTGTAAACGTCATAAATTTGACAGTCTGTTCTGGGTCCCTAAGCAGCAGCTCAGAGAAGGCGTGGTGGAGCAAGGCCCAGGGGATACATGGGGGGACGGGGGCGGTGGGGGGGCTGGGCCTGTTGTCACAGTGGGCGTTGTGGCAGCTCCCACCGCACAGGCCCCGGGGAGAAGACTTCCCCTTACTGCAACTGGCGCGGCCATTCCTGTTTCAGGAAAGGTCACAGGCAGCAGCTGAACCCGTGGTGAGGAGTTTTAAGTGGGCACGGGGAAGAAGACAGGACCTGTGACGTGTGGCACCCTCGTGCACCCCCGTTGACTCATCCACCTCATGTGGGTGGGGAAGGCAGCCCAGGGACCAGGGACTCAGCCTGAGGCTGTGCAAGTCCTGGACTGCCCCCTGTTCTCGTCAGTGTCTAGGGAAGCCCTGGGCAGTTGGGTCAGAGACTCCGCCTGCTTGTCGGAGTGCGGGTGCAGGGCAGTAAGCAATTCAGTTGGCTCTGACCACTTTTGGGGGGCTTGTGAGCTCAAGTATGAGGTCCATGAGACAGAATGGGAGGGGCAGGTCTCTGTGGTCGAACAGAGCCCGGGAGCCCGAGGTCTCCCCTCCCCACCGTGGGCTTCTCTCTCCAGCACCATGGCCCCTGCAGAGGCCACCTTCTGGCCTCATCTTTGTACTCGAGATTCCTCTTTTTGCACAGAGCCGGAGACATTTAAGCCTGGCTCCTCACTTCAGGTTGCCTGACAACTGGGGAGATGGTGGTGCGGTGGGTGGGGGTACAGTACGGTGAGCTCTCCAGCCCACATTGTGCTGGCTCCATAGTCCCTGCTTTGTAGAAGGACCCCAGGCACCAAGAAAGGACAGCTAGGGTCCTGAGTGGACCCCTGCCCCCCATCCCCCAGCAGGGCAAGACAGGCTGAGAGCTTTTCTGCCTGTTTCTTCCCTCTGCTAGCCCCTGAGAGACTCTCCCCGAAAGAAAGAACTCCTCAGGCTTTGTCAGACCTCCTGGGTGATCTTGGAATGAAGTTTCTCCCGCCCAGCAGGGATAACCCAGTGTAGGCCAGACGGGTGTGTGCCCGAGATGAGCATGCTTTGGCTAAGCGGACTGAAGTCGTCAGCCAGAGCACAGGGGGACTCGTTCCAGCCAACTATTCTCACGCGGCTTCACCTCCCACGCAGGACCTACCTGGAGGAGGAGCTCACCAAAGCCCGGAAGAAGCCCAGCCTCCGGAAGGACATGTACCAGAAGATGATTGAGGTGGACCCTGAGGCCCCGACCGAGGAGGAGAAAGCCCAGCGGGCCGTGACCAAGCCTCGGTACATGCAGTGGAGGGAGACCATCAGCTCCACTGCCACCCTCGGGTTCAGAATTGAGGGCATCAAGGTGAGGCCAGCCAGGTGTGGCCAGGGCTGCTGGCTCCTGAGGAGGGGAGGAATGGGGATGTGGTCTCCCCAGCATCCACCTCAGGGGTCCTGGCTGTTCTCAGGATCCATCAGCAGCTGTACGTGCCCTCCTCACACAAACCCAGAGTAGCCTGCCCAGAATAGACTTTCAGAGAAATGTCATTCTGAGGACAGGAGGCATGGCACATGGGACTACAACCATGGAGCTTTGGAGTGTTCTAGCAGCCAGCCCTCTGCCCAGGACTCCACACTTAGCCCCTGCCATGCCCAGCACTGAGAACCCACCCAGGAGCCAGCTGGGGGAAGCCAGGGCTGGGGGCAGCGTGTTCTGTCCTGGCCCGAACCCAGGGTGATATGCTGACAAGGGAGGGAGCCTATTGACTGCCTTTGACCTTGAGTCATGACCCTCACTCTGCTGAGACAGGACACCACCGCTCTTGCTTGCCACCAGATAGCTCTGTGAAGCTGCCCGCTTCTAGGCCCCCTCATCCTCTTTCCTTCTGGTCTCCTGAGAGGGGTATAAGAACACTCTCCCTCTCTCCAGGCTCCCTCGTACCCTCTGTGTCAGATTTGAAGAAACAACTCCTCTGTGCACTTCACCCCCCAGGAGAAGGACCTTGGGCAGCTGTTCCCCCAAAGCGAGGTGGTCCCCTCAGTGTTCCTGGGTTTCATTTCCCATCTATGCTCGACCCAGTTGCCCAGTGGAATCGGGTGCCTGGGAGCCCGGACTCACCAGCACATGTGGCCAGGACCAGTGCTCAACCTTTGCAAATGGCATTTAGGAGTGAGTTTCTGCAGTTGGTGGTATCTGGCTGCTGGCACTATGGAGGGCAGTTTTCACCTTCCTCCAGGAAAGCTGCGTTTTGACCTTGGGGCTGAGAAAATCATTTGTTTCTTCCCTATGTGTAGTCTTAAAACCAGCCTTTCTCTCAGCCAGCTCTCAGACTGGTTACAAATCCTTTGTCCGTTTGAAACAGTCCGCTTGAAACAGTCCGCTTCTCTCTTTACCTCTCCCCCCAAGTTGCAAGCTCTGGTCTCCGTCCACAGTTGGCTGGAGGCAGAAAACAGCCTGTCTTCTGGGGCTGAGGGCCTCCAGATCTGAGAGGTGCCAGCTGTCTCCTCCAGGACCCCCAGCCCTGCTCTTGATCCAGAAAAGGCCCCACAATGAGCTCCCCTTGTGCGATCCTTTCCCACAGTGGCTGCCTCTGCCCAGTGTCCTGCTCAGTTTTTTTTTAAAGGAAAGATAGACATGAAGGTGAGCAGAAGCAGGCAGTAAAGGAGGAAGAGGCACTTTATTTTATTTGGTTGTTCCTCTTGGTTGTTGTAACCAGGCCCCAGGTCTTGAACCGGGGATCTTGGGTTGCTGTGGACGGTGCCCGGGGTGTACTAGACTAGGGAGCACCCCATTGAGTCTTTTGGAAGCAACCACAGTGCTTAGATCTCTACCCTCAGCGTGGTACACAGACCTGAGTGTGGGGCCTCCTGGTGGAGCTGCTCTTTCTCTCCCTTCATGCCCATGAGAGAGATTTCCTCGCAGAGGCGCTCAGCCCCATATGCTGCCCTGGAACAACTTGAACTCATGCAGGGTCCCCATCTGAGAAAATGGGGCCATCTCTTGTGCTGGGTGAGCCAGGGAGCAGAGGGGACCGACAGTGTTATATCGCAGCTCTCAGAGAGTCTACCGTCAGGCACCTTAAATTACAATGAAAGTCAAGCTGGACTTGGGGTAGGGAGCACTCTCTCCTGTCTGACAAGAGAGGGCAGGGACCTTTGGACACTCAGAGGCCTGGCCACCTCCCTCAGCCCCTGCCGCTCCCACAGCCTCACTCTCCATTCTGGAGTTGAGCGCCCCTCATCCCTCCAGGCCTCTCCTAACACTCCTCACGCTGCCTGGAACAACACCCTCCCTGTTCTCCTCAGTCAGGGCCCAGGACAGGCTCCCCTCTGCTGTGCCGTGTAATCAGCCCCTGAGCCCGGTCATGCTGTCCTTGTACTGTGTGTGGGCCTCGCTGCCCGGGGATCAGGCCAGCACGCTCGGACTCCTGGTGACTAAGTGTAGCGCCTGCTGTGGGCCCTGCTGACTCTCCTGGGGGACCATCAATTTCCTCCTCAGAAAGAAGATGGCTCTGTGAACCGGGACTTTAAGAAAACCAAAACGAGGGAACAGGTCACCGAGGCCTTCAGAGAGTTCACTAAAGGGAACCAGAACATCCTGGTGAGTAAGCGTCATGACAAGAGCTGGGCTTGGGCTTCAGGGTCTCTCCCGCTGGGCAGGGAGACCTGTGCTTCTCTGGAAAGTCTTGCCCAGCCCCAGAGCGAGCCAGGCCACAGAGCGGCGACCACAGTGCCCGCGCAGAAGCCCACACTTCTGCTTGGAAGGTGAAGAGGAAGGCGATGTGGTTGGCAGTCCCATTCGGTGGTAAACGGGACTCTCACTCCTTCCCTTAGCCTCTACTTCACAGTCCCCAGAATGGTCTCCATCCCAGACTAGAGGAGGGGTCACTGTATTCCTTCAGCACCTGTTGTCTGCCAGATACTGTATTAACGGCTCGTCGCATCCCAGGCAAGGTGCCCACGGTAGTCAGAGCCCCCCTCTGGGGTGGGTGGCACTCCTGTCCCTGTTCACAGAGGCAAACACAGTTGCAGGACACAGAGCTCAGAGAGGGGGCAGCTGGAGCTGACACTCAGGTGGGTGGCAGCCTGCTGCTCCCTGTGCCCCCCTCCCCGTGCTCCCAGGCTGGGTGGGCCTCTACCAGCTGTGACACTCGTGAAGGAAGTCTGCCTGGGGGCACATGGCCAACCCGGGCAAGGCATGATTGGCTCCCTCGGAATCCCAGAGGTGTGGGAGCCACAGAGTGGCTCTGTGCTTCAGCAGCTGGCAGGCTGGACAGATGGGACTGGGACACTGGGACTAGGACTCTAAGCTAGCTGATAAAGGCATGTTGTGTCAGCACACCCCCAGGCAGAGTGTCCCGCAATAGTCAGAGGCAGGCACACCTGGGATGTGGGTCTTGAGTCCCCACGAGCCCCTGAGAGGCAGGAAAGAGGGGGCCCAGACAGCCTTTCCCCGCAGGACACTCGCACTTCTGGAACATGCATGCGCTCCAGCTCTTCTGGTTGTGACCGGGGCTTCCCTTGGTCCCTGGCCGGCACCCCACCCCTTCCATTGCCCGAGTCCCCTGCTGCCTGGGTCACTGGCTGAGAGGGGTTTATTCCTGTGCAGATGGCGTTGAGGGAGCCAGCGCAGTTCAACCCCAGCTTGGAGGGCTTTGTGCAGAGGCCTCTGGCAGAGGCATTGGCGGCTTCCCCACCACTCTCGCCTTTCCAGTCAGGCAAGGAAGTTTGTCTTCAGGTGACGAGGGCTCCTGGGCTGCTGCCTCGTCTCCACTGCCGGCACTGCAGACCAGTGCTCCTTTATCGGGGGCTCTCGGGGGCTGCAGCTATCCCCGCCCCCACCTGATCACGAGGCAGCAAGGTTGACATAGACTAGAACAGGTGCCCGGCCTCCCCACTTTCTCTGGGCCTCGGCCCCTTCATCTCTCACTGAGGCAGTTGTTACAAATTATCAGGGTGTAAAATCCTCAGTGGGCTAAGTGAGGCTTAAAATCCTCCACATGTCTAAGCGTTGAAACATCTGCTCCTCTTTCTGTTCCCAGATCGCCTACCGGGACCGACTGAAGGACATTCGGGCCACCCTAGAGATTTCTCCCTTCTTCAGGTGCCACGAGGTAGATATTGGGTAGAGCGCCGTGCTCCGTGTGACCGGCTACTATCTTTGGGCCTGTCTGCGCCGTGAACACACTTCCGGGCTCTCAGAAGCCTGAGAGGCATTTTAGGATCCCTACAGCCAGGGATGGGCCACCCAGGGCAGGCAGCACACAGGACCTGTTGTAACACGCCTGCGCCTGGCTCCTGGCATGGTCCCGTGGGTCGTCCTGCCTGAGCCCTATAGTCACGGCCTCTTTCTTCTCCCCCTCCCTCCCAGCTCCTGAGGCTTATCGGGTGCCTCTGGCTGGACTTCTGTCCCACATCCCCAAAGGTCTTAGAGCAGAAGCTCCTTGAGCTACTGGACTAGCCCAGTAACCACCCATCACACCCATGGATCTGCAGGAGGGACGGGCAGGTCTCCAGATGCCAGTCCCTGAGCGGGGCTGAATCCACTTCCCGCCTTGGCAGGCACCGGAGAGACAGGCAGCGGGAATTGTCAGCAGGTTCCGTGGAGGGCTGTAGACAGGAATAGCCCCTGTCTTAAAGGAGCACGTGGAACAGTGCCCCTCTCACTCCCCACAGACTTACAGTAAGACCCCTAGGGGCCTAAGCAGAGGGAGTCTCCGCCTGAGCCCTGCCCACAGAGGATGCTTTGGGTCCAGCAGGAGGAACAGGAGACAGGGGGCTTGGGGCTCCGGGCAGAGAGGGCTTCCCCAGAGGGCGGGGCCAGGCCTACTAGCCACAGAGAACCTTTATGCCGACTACACGGCCACCTTGTCATTTGATTTTAGTGTTGACTTGTCCTCCTGCCAGGTGGTGCCAGCCTCTTGTGGAGGGCGCCACCCTCCTGCCAGGGTGCTGAATGAGATTGCCTGTGGGGCGGGGTGGGATCCCCAGAGCACAGTCTGGCCTGCCCAGCTCTTCTCAGAAAGCCCTTTTCTCCCTTGGCCTTCCTGAAGCCAGTGTCCCCCAGTCCTCGACTCCAAGGGTCTCTGTATGTCCAGAGTGATTTAAAACAAGTCTGGTGCTGATGGCCAGAGCCTCCCTTGGTCCAGACTCTTCCCCTGGAGGACAGGGCCCCTTTGCTGAGCCAGGAGGGACTTCAGGTGGCAGAACTGCTGTGCTCTCCTGCTCTGGGTGGAAGGCTGCTGACCCCCGGCAGCCCCCAGGTCTGTCTTGCAACTTTGCCCTCCCTTCTTTGGCACGTTTGCTCTTCTTGAAATATTATTTTGCTCTACTCTTTCTGGAGCCTCACTCGGGTCTAGAAAGAGGCCAGATTCATGAGGGCTTGTTGCTTTTTTACCTGGGAAGAGAAAGCCTCTTCTCTGGACCCAGCATTTTCAGGAGGTCTTCCCTGCCCCGACCAGGGGCCTGGGAGCTCTAATGAGCTGCTCCCCACACTCTCCTGGTCCCCTTCTGTCCCACACATGTGACTCAAGAGAGGGCTTGGGGGAGGAGTTCACATTTGAGAAAGGGTGTCCCTCCATACAACTGCCCTGATCCGACCCAGAGGACACTGAGCAGGGCCAGCCTCAGCTCACCGCCCAGGGTCAGCAGGGCCATGCTGCTGTTGTGGGGGTGATCAGGGCCTCACTGCAGAATGTTTGGGTGCCAGATACGCCTTTGGACATTCAGGCCCCTTACCTCGGCCCCGAAGATGCTGAAGGCCGACTCACCTTTCACCAGCAGTCAGGTGGGTGGGGAGGAGTCAGGTCTAGGCAGGGAGGGCAGGCCCCCAGGTCAAGCTGAGGTCTGCCTTAGTGGAAAGCGTGCAGGCGGGTGTTGGGGACAGTCTGTTATACTAGACTTCCTCCTGCCCCCACCTACACTGAGTGGTCACTATTCTAAACCCGTGTCTACTTGCCTCCATCACGGCCAGTCTCAAGAAACTGGATGCAGTTTCCAGCTCTAGGGTGCCTCTCCCCAGTCCACTCAGGCCCCAGTCTTTCCCAAGTCCCTCAAGGGTCTACTGCAGTTTGGAGGGCAGGCAGACCCAGCCTCCCCTCCTCACCTCCTGGTCCCCTCCAGGTCATCGGCAGCTCACTGCTCTTCATCCATGACAAGAAGGAACAGGCCAAGGTGTGGATGATTGACTTTGGGAAAACCACGCCCCTACCAGAAGGCCAGACCCTGCAGCATGATGTCCCCTGGCAGGAGGGGAACCGGGAGGACGGCTACCTGTCAGGCCTGAACAACCTCATCGACATTCTGACAGATATGTGCACAGGCGCCCCGCTCGCCTGAGGCCACCCCTGTTGCCTCGCTCCCGGCCTCCTTTCCGCCCCCTCTGTTTCCTTTCTCCTTTATTTTTCCTGTTCTTCAACCTGGTTCAGGCCCCAGAACTGACCCTCGGAAACTGCACTACGAGACACTTTGTAGAAGAGATGAGATTTCTAGTGACTTCTCTGTTTGAAGGGCTTGGTGGTGGGGCTTCCACTTCTCTCTGTAAATAGGGTCTCCTGCTAGACAAGGAATGGCCAGACCCAGGCTGGGAGTCCCTTGGGTTTAGATCTGGAGAAAGGTGAAGGTGGCTGGCGTATCAGGCTGCAG